>CAHIKZ030002445.1:3270000-3400000 GCA_903632075.3 Acanthosepion pharaonis
TGGTAAGGGGTAGGGATGTATTTTTCAATGAAAACTGACATCCGTTGAATGCATGTCGTCTGGATTTTATATATATATATATATATATATATATATATATATATATATATATATATATATATATATATATATATATATATATATATATTTAAGTATATGTAGGATACAAAATATACATACACTCAGATTTCACGAATATAAATATAAAGTGCAAGAACCATTAATATTTTTAGAACGCATCATTAATGACATTTCTTATATATCTATACAAACGTATAATTCTATATTACTCTACAGGGTTTATATAACGCGTATTTATATAATTTCATTTTACGAGTAAAATGGTTGGTTACAACCTACTGATGTTTTTTTTTTTTTTGATTTGCACCCTTATGTTATATTTCCATCTTGAGTATTAGTTGTGTTATTAGATATTACTATGATATTTTTGTACAAAATGAGAATTACAGCCTTGATTTTTTGTTTACTTTTGAATCGAAATTAAAATTCAAATAATTTAATAATTTTTTTTATTTCTTCACCATTCGAACTATTGAATTTGAATGATATAAATTATTGCTAGTTAATTCTAATATTTTAGACAACAATAATTAAATAAACAACTTTTAACAAAAAATTTAAAATCATTATCATGAGAACGCGTAATAACGGTCAGGTTGGATTTGCACCTGAAGATTGCAGTCATGCTACTGACGTTGGGTATTATGGATATTCACTAATATCTATCTATCTATCTATCTATCTATCTATCTATCTATCTCTTTCTCTTTCTCTTTTTCTCTCTCTCTCTCTCTCTTCATATATATATATATATATATATATATATATATATATAATATTATTTAAAAAAATATAACATAAGTATGTTATAAAATCACTAAAAATAGCCATTTTGTTTCAACACAATTATATCTGCTCTACTTTGTATTGAGCACTCTTTTAAGAATAGTAATTGTTGGTTATTGGAATTCATTCCGTATATACCAATATATATACTTATATATATATATATATATATATATATATATATATATACATTGCATTTCAAAAGTTTGAGGTCACCTCTAGTAATTTTTAAATTGGTTTCAAAAGTAGTTTTTTTTTTTGTACTTTACATTAGAGAAAATTATTATGCATGGTTAAAGAACAAACGAGACATGATTTTTTTATTAGAAGTTTTATTATAACAAAAAAGCCTGATTACTGCAGTACAAATTTTGGGCATTTGTTGCGAAAATTTCCCAAAGTATAAATTTGATAATTGATTCCATTCTTTTTTCAATGACTCAAAGATCACTTTTTCATTTTTCTTTTCACTCTTCTGTTAGGTTCATCCCATCCCATGCTAATTCTAAGGGTGGCTTCTAACTCTAGTGTATATATATATATATATATATATATATATATATATTTAAAGACATTTTTTTTATGTTTAACGTTTTTTTTATAGATACAAGTATTTAAGTAAATGCTCTGTTTATAATAAACAGTATTAAATAACATTTACCGGCCTGAATGTCCGAGAAATTTTCATAGAAAATATACGTTCTTTGACAGGATTCGAACCTGCATCCTATACGGAACCGTCATTTACGCTGACGTGCTTTACCGATCGGCCACAAAGAAGCGTTCGGTAGACGAATTTACTGCTTATAAACTTCAATCTTCCATGAATCTCGTACATTCATAACTGCTCTGGCGTATCAAATGTAAACAAATGACGTCATATATTAAGAAATGGACAAAGTCCGACAATTTATTTATTAAAGACATTTTTCTATGAAAATTTCTCGGACATTCAGGCCGGTAAATGTTATTTAATACTGTTTATTATAAACAGAGCATTTACTTAAATACTTGTATCTATAAAAAGAACGTTAAACATAAAAAAAATGTCTTTAATAAATAAATTGTCGGACTTTGTCCATTTCTTAATATATACACACACACATATATATATATATATAATGAAAGAGAGAGAGAGAGAGAGAGAGAGAGAGAAGGAGAGAGGGGAAGAGAGAGATTTGTGAATGTGCAGGTTTAAGCATGTATAAATACAATATAAATTGTTAAAGTGACAAGGTAAATACAATGGATTTAGACATAAAAGACAATATATTATGCCAATTTGTAAGTCTAATGTTTGACTTTATTTATGAGCTCAGTCGGCTAAATGTAATGACCTTGCTTCTCGCTAAAATGAAAAGACATTTTTAACCCTTAAACGGCGGGGAACAGTTGCACAAATGTGCACGCAAAACCAGTAATAAACGAAATTATTTTTTTAAGGTTACATTTCATTTTTATATACGTTTTAATTACATGCAAAAACTATTGAAATGATATTTTAACACTTTTAAAACACGAAAATAAAAAAAAGACAAGAAAAAAAAACAGTTGTTAATTTTTTAACTCATGATACACCCTGAAACATTCCATGCACAATGTTGTTACCATATTTTGCTTCTTTTCTTTTCGAGAAGTATTCATGCAGACATTACAGTCTTCAGCTGATTCTTCTCTGTTTATTTACAAGAAATGGCGTAATATTACCAAATCCAGGACCTTCTCACTCCTGTTGGAGGAACCCCTCCTTGATTGACCATGTCTTCAGGAGTGTAGCCATACTCACCACGCTTGGCCAGTTGCGGGTTGTTGAGGTTAATTAACCCATACTGAGTGGTTTTGAACTCTTCTTAGGCCAAAAGTTATTCTTTTATTTACCCATAGCTGGGGGTGTAGAAGAAGCGAGATGGATTCATACCTTTCCAAAGGGTATTTGCACGTAAATGATTAAAGCAAGATATTTCGAAAGCCTTTGACAAGGTGTACCATAAAGTGTTAATCGATGGAATCACTGGAAGAGTCTTCTTAATTGTAAGACCCTTCCTAACGGGTAGGTCTCTGAAGGTAGTTATTAACAGCCAGTCCTCCGAGACCGAAGCCAATGAGGCAGGCGTCCTCCCTGTAAATGATCTGCCGAAGAGTATACTCAGATCATTCGTGATTATCTACGCTGATGATACAATGGTATATGAGTGCATCTCTAGATAACCAGAGTTTGACTTCTGACCTCTCCTTTGACCTAGCCCTAACTGTTCAGTTGGGGAAAACTTGCTGGTCACATTCGAAATCAAACTAGTGACGTTCCGACATCACCGAGCGGACCCAGAACTTCCACTGAGAGTAGACCCGTGCCTTGAACACCTACCGGAAGTTAAGAACTCAAGTGGAACTCGTACATACGATATATAGCTAAAGATAATTTCAAAATGCTCGGTTTCCTCTGCCGCTCAAGTAAGTAACAGACTCCTGCTATCCTCTAACTTTACAAGAGCCTAAAATGAAGCATTGTTGCCATATATGGGCAGGCAGAAGCAGTACATCCTTCACTTGACTTAGATAGAGTCCCAAAGCATATCTCCGTACTTATGGGTGACGAATTATTTTCCATCTTACAATCCCTTTCTCACAAACAAAACTCATAGACGCAAGCCTCTTGCTGCTCTATCACAGAAAATGTTCATAGGAACTACATTCCTTAGTTCCACCGTTTCTAACCTTGACGGCTAAAACCCGCTATGTCACGCACATTGTAACAAATTCCGTTCGTATTCCATTGATGAGATGTAAGTTCTACTCGAGCAGCTTCTTCCCACGAAACTCTGCTTTATGGAAACGATTCCCAAGAGGATGCTTTCCCGATCCCTACAATCTTAACCTCCTCAAGTCTAGAATTAACCGTTATCTTTCAGATATATCCCCATAAATTCTGCTTCTTACTCTGTAACCCCCTACCTCGAGTGGGTCTTGAACCTTCTACAGCCATGGTTCCCAAAGTGGGGCGTACACCCCACAAGAGGTCAATTTGATTTTTAAGGGGACAATTCGAGAATGCATACATAAAATTATTTGTTTGTATGTATGTGTAGTTACGCCTGTAATATATATATATATATATATATATATATATATATATAGTGAAGTTCAATTTATATTACAATGAATCATTCATACAAAAAAGTAATTAGTAAAGTTAATGATATAAAATGGTGAAATCCCTTTGTTATCATTAACTTTACTAATTTACTTATATATATATATATATATATATATATATATATATATATAATAAAAAAGGCTTAAACACTAATATTCCATGGAATGGTATACTTCCGTTAGATATATGATTGCATATGTATGTGTATATTTACCACTAATATTATATATATATATATATATATATATATATATATATATATATATCGACTCAATTCAAACTCGATTTTTCGATTGCTAATCGAAGCTATTATCCATTATTCCCCCGTGCCTCCACACAGAACATTATGGATCCCTGTAAATAACATTTTCACAAATCTTGGAGTTTACAATTGTGGTAAGAAAGACAAAACAGCAAGTCCTGAGAGAGCTAATTTCATCATACAAAGGGGACAAAACAGGATCATTATATCAGGAAAGGGATATCCCATTCTGTCCAAGTAAGACAGAATTGAAGAAGAAGAAGAAGTTGTCATGATGGAAGAAGATCTTGACAGAGAAGAGAAGTTGAGTTCTTCAGATCAGAATAATGCAATAGGAGACGAGCCTATGGATAGTAACGGGAGTGACTCAAACACGGAAGATCTCTATTAAAAAGAACAGGACGTAAGCCTCAACCGGGAGTGGAGGAAAGAGATTATAGAAGAAGCTCGAGAACCAGCAAAGGTCTTAAACCTCTTCGGTTCACGGAGGTATTGAGGAATCGCAGAACCGAGTTCGAATTCCAGCCAAATCCATTATATCACATACATGCTAAAACCCTTGTTAAGGTATGAATCCTTTTCTTCTCCACCCAGCTATGAGTAAGTAGCAGAACAGATCGGGCTCTATAGCCTTTGATGGCAACTAGTCTACCGCAGAAAGAAATGGCAACCTACTGCGGAAAAAAATCTGCCTCGTCAGTTATGTCTCGAAAGATACATGATGACAGCGTGTATCACGCATGGCACATAACTGACTGAGTGGATTGGTAAATAGGATTGTTCCTATTTGCATATGTTAATTAGAAGAGATATAAAGCGTATAGTAAAGTAAGAGACAGGCGGAAGTTGAATGCTGATCACGTGACATAGAACAACACAATACAACACCAATTATTCATTTAGATTCAAACTATGTATAAATAAAGCCCGTATCGTTGAAAGAAAAGTTTAAACCAGCAATTGACATTATCCGATGAGATCCAATGAAAGATCAATTGATGATGGTCGTCGTTTAAGACTGCAGGCCCAGTGTATATATCTTTCTAATCACTAGCAGTTGCCGACTTGTAATATCAACGCTGTATATTCACATACTTATGAGTAAAAAGTTCTCACATCCCCAAATTCTGATATTTGGTCATGGAAATAAAATCTCTGCTGTCTATCTGCGATGAGATTGTCCCAAGTTCACTGTCATATAGAAAGACTTGTGGCAGACCCCGTTACAATTATACAAAGTATGGGCCCACTTCTGATAATGAGCTGCAACAAAAGAAACATAAAATTAAAATGATTTGAAATATATATATATATATATATATATATATATATATATATATATATATATATATATATATATATATATATATATATAATTAGAGATATTTATTCGAATGGGACATACATATCCGTTGAAGTTTTCACGTCGTTAGTGGCCAAAATGCGGTTCGGTACATTTTCACTGCTCCAGAGTCAGTCATCAAAAGAGAGTTTATAAATTGTCCGTTAAGGTGGAAAGGAGGCAAGGTTGTCATTGGCTCATTTATTGACCAATCAGATGTCTCGTTATATGTTGGTTATAGCAATGCTGTGAAAGAGACCTCTGGATGGGTCATTTCTTTTATTTTCTAAAAAGGAGTCGTTACAGACTGATGTAACATAGCAGTTCAACACTTTTTTTTTCTTTCTATGTATCTTTTGTGCTTCCAATTTTGGTGTCACATTTTCTTTATTCTGTTTTACTTAAATCAGCTTTATATTGTACTTATTACATAAAATAGGTAACAATTGTACAGTCTGTTTTAAGCCCAAGTTATATTTGGCATAAATAAAATCGTTAATAATTCCATATTCTGTTTTACATCTACCTTATATTCGACATAACATATAAATATATGATAATTGCCATATTATATTCAATATATAGTAAATACTAAAGGATATAGTGAATAATTTCACATCCAGTTTCAAGTATACATTGTATTCTACTTAGTATATATAATAGATGTACTTTTACATCATATTTTAACACAGTATCTACTTAGCAAACATAATTTACTTCATCATAATGCTACATTGTTGAAGAAATTTTGTTTTGTGTCAATCTTCCATGTGGAACAGCTTATTACTTTGTAAATCAACATTCGGTAGCCTAGTTTTTGCCTAACCATTAATAATCTAATTATAATATAATTATCTCTGCCATCGAAATGATCCATATGCTCACCTTCAGTATCCTCGAGAATATCAATTTTGATGACAGTAGATATATCCATATACACACTTGAGCTATGTTTTATATTCAGAGTGACGAGACAAAATTTTCCTATTATTATTTTTGATACTGTAATTAGTAACTTCTAGTCTATAAATAAAAACCCGGATGATAAAGCAGCCTATACCAATGTTGTCAAACGATAATGTTCCACTCTGGATTCTTGCCCTTGTTTCTCTTTCTTCTTTCGATTTTTCTGCGTTTTTTTCCCTTGTAAACCTACGTGCGCATGCGCACTCATAATATTTACATTGTAAAATATACATTTTCTCAGTGTATTACGAATTCGATCAGGTATTCGCCTCTGTTTGACTCTATTGTGTCAATTAAGTGCCATTGTGCTTTTTTGTGTTGCCAGCTTTTCGTTTTTATCACAATAGAGTATGCGACAATAACAAACGAGGCAGCAGTTCAGAAAATTTAAGTACATTATACCCTCAAAAGGCGACATCTCCATAGCTAGAGAAAACATTAAGTAAATTAGAAAGAAAGGAACAGAAGTTAATAGGCGATTGTGTGAAATATTGATGGAGTTCGACATTTTTTATTAGTGTGTATTAAATGGTTGGTCTCTATATGGAACAGTGCCTTATCTGTTAAAAGGTTATAAAAACTATGATTTTTTTAATGTAACTATATAGGGATTGTCTGAGTTGCTGATTGAACTGTACATTTTTTATTAGCATTTGCTAAAAAAGGTCGTGCAAGGGTTAGTGGCTCGGAAAGAGAAATTGATGAGCCGTGTTCGAATTCCACTTGAGTTTGCTATATTTATTTTCGCGCAAATACTCTTTGGAAATGTATGAATCCCTCTCTTCTTCCCCCAGCTATGGGTTTAAAAGTAAAACTTGGCTCTTTAGGTAACTTATTGAGGCTGTCGTTCAACAGGAAATATGAAGAATTGAGTTTTATTTAAAGGTGTTATTTAAAGGTTGCCTTATTTTTGGAACAGTGTCTAGTCTGTCACAAGGCTGTAAAAGAGAGCTATGATTTAACTACTGTAAATAAAGGGTGTCCCCCCAAATTGACATCATTTCATAGTCAAATAACATAGCCAATTCTCACACAGATTATGTCAAATTTTAACTAAGTGTGTAAAAGTTGAATTTTTTTTTTCAGAGTGAAGAATGACCTTCGCTTGAAATGAAAAGGTATTTTTCTTTGTTAAAATATGCTCGAACGCAGTTAAACAACAGTTTACAGCGTGCATTTTCCAGAAAATTCAAGAAAAGTGCACCAACTGGGAAGCACATTTGGGTATGGCACGCAAAATTTAAAAAGGAAGGCTGCCAGTGCACGACAAAAGGATCTAGACAACCATTAGTCTCGGAAGATATCGTAAATCAAATTCGGGAAATATTCGTGCGAAACTCCAGAACGTTTGTAAGAACATCTATGGAAACCCTGATTGCGCCTCCAACACTTTGGCGCTGGAGAATGTAACGCAAGACATGCTACAGCGTGTTTGGCAGGAGCTAGACTACCGACTTGACGTGGGTCTTATCACATATTGAACATTATTGAAACTTTTTGAAATCAGTTATAAAATCTACACCCATTTAAATATATTGTTCGAATTTTAATAAATAAATCTTTTGTTTACTATTTACATTATTCGGACTATTGTCCTCATCTTTGTTGCCATATTTATCACAACGTTTCGGCCGTTGTAGGCTCCGGACTTCTCCAGGTGGTTGGAATGACGAACTGTACCCTTTATTTCGCTAGCAGGGGTAGGCTGTTCTAGTTCCACGTGCCATGTCTAATTCACCTCTCTAAGTCTTTCACTGCCTTAACCAGGTATTGAACACACAACCACTGCCTTAACCAGGTGTTGGACTCACAAGCCTTTGGATCTAACCAACGCCTTTATCCACTGTGCCATGTGTCCTTAAGAACAGCTGCATGAATTTTTGGGACTTAATATCTTCAAGAACCATTTTTTACTAAAGGGTTCTGAGTTCAATATCTGGTTAAGGCAGTGGAAAAGTTGGAGAGGTGAATTAACAGGAGATAACTGATAACTGACATCCATTAGACATGGAACGCAGAATTAGAACAGTCTGACCCAGCGAGCGAAATAAAGGGTTCAGTTCGACATTCCAGCCACCTGAAGAAGGCCGGAGCGTACAACGGCCGAAACGTTGTAATAAATATGGCAAAAAAGATGAGGACAATAGTCCGAATAATGTAAATAGTGTACATAATACCTCATCTCAGAAATATAGACAAATGTTTTGTTGTTCAACATGAAGCCTCTTTAATGTAGTTATTCAGATATTCACATTTTAAATTATGTCAGTTTTTTTTTGGGGGGGGACCCTGTACATGAGAGTTGTGTGAAATAAAATACCGGAAGTCTGCTACAAGCTTTTCCTTTTTTAAACACTGTATTCCAGAACTTAAGATGATCTTGACATTGTCTTTTCTTTATTTGTGAATTAGAATACATTCTTAGGGAAGATAGTGCAGTGTATTCCTGTTACTTTTTCTTAATGGCTGTGAATTTAGTGTTTTCCTTCTCTTTAATTATCACCCATTGTTAGAGATCTTAGCCTACACTGCTACTTACCCACCATAGATGATGGACGTGAAGTGAAGAAATAGAGTCATGCCTTTTCTAAGGGCATTAGTGCGAAAGTGAACGCATCAGACTAACCCAGAATTTGAACTCGTCTTGATTTCACTCTCTGTGCCGATATGCTCTATACTACCCTCAAATTTGTTAAAGTCCTAATTAGTACTTTCGTTATGTGGTTCATTCGTGCTTTATTTGTCAACTCTAAGATTGAATATACATGGCATTTTTGTCAATCTCTTAATATTTGCTTAGTTTATGAAAGGCATATTTCGCTATTCTAATGCACCTTCGGTTTTAGGATAGGCATTTTTATAAAAGTTGAATTAATAAGTCCATATCCTGCCAGGTGAATTTTGATCGTAAAATTTCCCTTCACATAGTTTGATCTCCGATTTTCATGTTTCCCACTGAATTAAGATGACTATGATGAATAATAAATATCTCTCCATCTATCTATATTTCCAAGATGAGGTATTGTAACTATTTACACTATTTACATTGTTCAGACCGTTGTTCTCGTCTTTATTGTTGTGATGGTGAAACACACCTTAATATAAGTAAGAGTAGTAAGAGAAACGAGGGTCAGTCGATGTCGGACGACCGGCTGAACGGTTGAACTCTCTGCCTTCGGGTGGGGAGGGACCCGAACGAGGCTACGCCGAAGGGCGGAGTCTCATTCGGGAAGATAAACCGACCCTGAACCCGTTTATACGGGTTCAAAGGGTATATTTTTGGCCGAGCCCACGGGCTTGAAGATCCCACGTTAAACCGGCCTTGTGCCACATCATACCCTCGTGGGGGCGGTGACTAAATACTAGTCGATGTCGGACAACAGTCGATGTCGACGACAGTTAAACTCTCTGCCTTCAGGCAGAGAGGAACCCAGACGAGGCTATGCCGAACGGCAGAGTTTCGTCCGGGGAGGTAGACGGAACCGATCCCCTTTATGCAGAGTCTAGGGGGATTTTTTGGCCGAGCCTACACAGTAAATTCAACCTTGTGCCACATGTAATTGCGTGAGGCAGTTACTAGATAACGTCGATGTCGGACGACAATAATCGACAGTCGAATACGAAAGTAGTCAGCGACCACAACAAGATTACTCTGCGTAATACCTATTATATCAAGTTTCTAACGTGTTGTACGTCGAACCTATTTTAGGAGCGATTTAGTACAAATACAAGCCTCCACTGCGAAATAACTCCACAACAATTGTTATATTCACGACGTTTCGGCGTTCTTCGGGTGATATAGGTTGGAATTTCGAACCAAACCTTTTATTTCACCCACTGGGGTAGGTTGTTCTAGTTCCACGCGTTCTATAGCCTTGGATACGAACTGGTCTACCGCAGAAAGAAATGGCAACCTACTGCGGGAAAAATCTGCCTCGTCAGTCATGTATTGAAAGATATATGATCGCCTAAGCGTGTATTAAGCATAGTGTATAACTGACTGAATACCCTTGGGGAAGACATGAAGCCCCTTTTCCCTCCCAGCTATGGGTTAATTAGTAAGACGTGTATCACTAAAACAATTTAGATATTTAGATTTCAGGATTAAATAATCCATAGAGGTTGTTAAGCCGCTAAACAAGAGCAACCAAAAATTTGGGATAATTGGGAAGAAGAAAATTTCAGTAAAAAGAACTTAATATTTTTAACGTTATTATTGCAGTGATTTAATAGAGTGACTGAAGATATTTTTGGTCCTCGTTAATCTTTCAAGCTGTGGCACTCATAAAATGCGTGATGTTATTTATTTGATAGAATCGTTGGTGGGTTAAGAAAACATGCCTTAAAACATGCCATTTAAGAAAATTTGCCTTAAGAAAATTCATGCCTGCATCATTTAATCAAACATGTATCAGTGAAAGGACACTGATATTGTAGGGCCCCCGAAAATGGTCTTAACAACTTAGCAAAGTAAAACCAAAAGACCAAACATTCTTCCTATTCTATGCGCCCCTTCAGGACATTGGCGATCATGACCCACCACAACTTCCTATCCTTTGTAGCTCTTTTTGACTTCTTGTTATTTCTCCCAAATCTTTACTTTCAGACTTTCCTGTGAGTATTAAATTTTACAAACCCTTTTTCCTCATTTTTTTTAACTGTCTCTTCCTGATGTTATACATATCCTTTTTATTTCCATTTTTTCCAAAACTTTGTCGTTGCTCAAATGTTCGGTCCATAGTATTCTCAGCATCCTTCTGTAGAACCTCATTTTTACTGCTTTAAGTCTCTTTATCTGTACAGTCATTGATCAGCATTCCTTATCAAAGAGAAGGACTAATATTACATAACACTTCAGTACTCTTTTCTTTGTTTCTAATGAATTTTATCTATTTCGTGATACTTTTGGTTGGTTGATTTTGTTTAGCAGTATATCAACCTCTATTATTATTATTATTTAATGCCGAAATCTAAATATTTTGTACACCATTGTAAGGCTTAAGCTAAATATATTCTCTCTATATATATATTGTTGTTAATTTAATTATAAATAGTTATTGTTGCTAATTTTACTATAAATATGTATTGGACATTTGTTTTATATAAAAATTTATCTTTATATAGCGTGACCCCCAAAAATGGGAACGTTTTAACAATCCAATAAAACCAAGAGTGATGGAAGAAAAATATTTTATTCATAGTAATTGAAACCTTAAAACATGCCATTTGAGAAACAATGATGGAATTTTTATTTTTTAAAGATTACGTCCTGTAGATGGCGTCTTCCTGTGCGAATGCATTTGCTGTTGAGATTCCTCATTCACTGCTGCAACATCTCAGCTGGGATACTGTGAATTTCATCTTGAATTCTAAATGGCGAAATGTTTACTTGCTCAAGGTCACTGTCTCGCAGTGTTGCCACTTGCTCATGTCTGGCAATACGCACTTCAAAAATTCCCATTTTTTTTGGGGGGGGGGTCACCCTGTACTTTCATAATGTTTTGTTTTTATTTAGGGGTTAACTATTTGCCTATAGCTGGGATCCTAACAGGTGCTACCACCCCGAGTCTGAGTGGACCTGGAAACAGTAGCAATTAAGAGGGTTCTACGCTCCTCAAAACCTCCGATCTCCTGATTAAAAGGGTTTGTTGCTGGATGTTGTTTATCGTCATACCAAAGACTATTCTTGATATTTAAAAATTTTTGTGTGTGTGTGTGGGGGGGGTCGAAAACTTTTCAGCCCGCCCTCGTATATGTATTGAATTGCCTAGGCTTTTATAAATAGGCTCCCTTCATCATAAAACTTGTTTGTGCGCGTCCGTTTCTGCAAAGGTATCATTATCAGTTCTCATTGCGTATGCATGACCAACTTGCATAAAGCTCTGTCATCTTCATTGCACTGGATTTGTTAAAATAAAGAAGAAAAAAAAATTAGAAAAGAAAACAGTAACGCATAAAAAAAAAACTTGTTCAATATTTACATAAATAAGCAATGGTAGCGTGTGCGTTTGTTGTGTGAGTGACAATCAGTGTGTTGGGTAGCTGAGATGTACATGTGATAAAACCAGAAATCAAGTCGGTTTCTCTGATGAGAGGTTTTCTGCTCTCTTGGGTTCAGTGCGGTGGAAAGCGCGACGTGTTTTAATGAACAGCATGCTCGCCCGTGAAAGAACAAATTAGCGACAAACTTCATTTAGCTCCCTTTGGGAATTGCAGCTGACCTGCTACGAGTTTGAAAAAAAAAAAAAGTGGAAAACTTACCTCATCCGGAGCAAAGCAAATAAAGCAAAAACAACCTATCAACGACACTATCAAATAAATAACATGGCGCGTGTTATGAGTACCACAGCTTGAAAAATAATAATAATAAAAAAAAACAAAAAAAAAAAACAAAAAAAACAGCAGATCTCGTGTGTCTTACAAGGAGAATAAATATCTTCAGTAGCTCTATTAAATCACTGCAATAATAACGTTAAGAATATTAACCAAGTTCTTTTGCCAGATATTAACTCTTCTCCCATAGTTATGGGTTAAATAGTAGGGCATGTATCTGGAAAAATCATGGTTATTCTCACAAAAACATTGTTAATGCAATATCCACTAGCAAAAGAAAGAATTATTCTTACAATCCAAAATATATTAGGTTTTAAAATAACCCACAAAGTGTCGCTAAGAAGTAAAAGAAAATTATATCAATCAATCAATGAATTTAACAATATCCAGGCGAGAACAATTTTTTTTTTGTATTGCAATTATGTGTGTGTGTGTGTGTGTGTGTGTGTGTGTGTGTGTGTGTGTGTGTGTGTGTGTGTATTGTAACGGACATGTTCGGAGTACGAAGTCGGAACGCAAAGATCGAATTCCAGTCCTGCTATATATTTAAAGATCTTTGATAAAATCCAAAGAAGAATCGGCAATGTCATTGGTCCTGATCTGACGTCTCGACTTCAGTCACTTTCCCACCGCCATAATGTAGATTCCCTCTGCCTTTTCTATAAATACTTTGATGGTAATTGTCCTGATGAACTATCCTATATGCTAACTAGACTTTATGAATTTAAACGCAGTACTAAATTTACAGCCAGGTCTCATCAGTTCACGGTTGAAATGGCTACATGCTACCGTACGTTCTATGTTAACAATTTCTTTTTTCCCGGTTCTTGCTTGTGGAACTCTTTTCCGGCTTCAGTCAACTTTGATTTAAAATAAAATTTAAATGCAATCCCAATCGTTATTTTCTGTTCTTTATTGTTCTCTCTTCTTAATAATGTTTTTGGTTTTCTTCTCAAATTCATGCGAATGACCTCATTATTCGTGTGAATTTGATTTTGGTGGACAACTATGCGCGATGAAGAAGCCCACACTTGTCCAGGAGCGTCTCCCTCGCGGCTCAAAGGATATTGAGACAGGCGAGATCTGGCAAACCTGGATGTATCGGGTTGCCGGATGCTTGATCAAGACGTACCTTGGTTACGTCAGCCCGACTATTGCTGCCCCCTTCAAACCGGTCTGGCCGTTGAGATCGTTCAGATTTTTGCTTATTCCGCAGTTGTAGTTTTCGCGTGTGGGTCGTGTTCGGTTTTTTTCTCTGCTCTTCGACGTTACCGCCATAGGTTGCCCTGCAGCATTTAGAAATCCAGACGACTTCGCTCTTGGGATCACTGGAACAAGTATTCCCTCTACCATGACAAAGAATGAAAGGAAAAAAAAAGCAGAAACGAGACAAACAGCGGTACCATACTCATCGGCGCAACAAGTTTTAATCTACTAGGCTATTGCCCCGACGGTCAATTCTCCACCCAGGATTATACCACGGGATTAAACGCCTAGTGGATTAAAGTGTTAGTTCGGTGACATAGTGATTGCGAGTTAAATTCTCGGGCCGGGCAATGGGTACTTGAACTCAGTAGAAACAGGGTAAGAAATAACGGAACAACACTAAAAGTAAGAACTAGACGAGATATCTAGAGACGTGGGTAGTGGAACGAGAACAGTCTACTCCGAAAATTAAATACACTTTTAGTTCGAAATTCCTTAATGGCTACACAGATCGACAAGTAACTGATAAAGGTCAGAGTGTATAACAGCCTAAAATTTGTGATAGGAACAACGAGAAGGAAGAAAATAGTCCGCATGTACACAATGGAGTCTTTTTTATTTTTTAAATTGATGGTTCAAGATTATAGATGTATTCTTTATCCGAGTAGTCAGGATCCTTTTGGTTATCTTTAAAGACAAAACTGCCATGAATAGCGATAGCTGTTTTCTTTTTGTTACGATTATTTTGATTGGTTTTAACGTTATATTTTGAATTTGAATTTGCATCATGTTTTAAACGCGATCTGAGGTACTTTCAATTTGAATCAGTCATTCGAATAGTTTTAAAAGTGTTAATTACATATACAGAGTGCAATGGGGCACCTCGAGGTGGTGTAATATGGCTAGTAAGCTTGGCTCGCTAGAACAATTACGAATGAGTAGTGAGTTCGATCCTCACTGGGTGAGCCTTATTTTCGGCCTTGCGCCACATCCAAGCTACGCTTGGAAAATCACTATACAGAGTGCGATGGATAAATTGTCGTCTAAATTATGCAAAACCGAAAATAACACTGACATCTCATTTTAACAGATATATTTACCAAAATTACACAAAATATCTTGAAAATACTAAAGGGTAAATTTATTCAATAAAATCGCCATTGGATTAAACAAAAAAGAAAAAAAAAGAGCACCATGAGGCTCGGGCTTCAGACGGCTTCGGAATCTCCTGCAACTCTTCTGCACGGTCTCCTTGTTTAAGTTGGTGAACACTGCCATAATCCTTGCCTTCAGTTCATCGTTGGTGTTCTTGTCTCTCGCTCAACTGCACCTCATGCATGCAAGGGGATTGCAGTCTGGGGAGTTAGTTGGCCAGATGTAAGCGGTGATGAAATTATCTGACATCAATGAGTGTGATCTCCTGTTTGTATGCCATAGCGCGGAATCCTGTTGTCAGACATAGGGTCTTCCAGCAGTCACCTTCTTGACTCAGAGCTGCACTATAGTTTGTTGCATGTATGTCTTTTAAAATGTTTTCATTTTTCAAAACACGGTCAAGATATGTCCATGTTCATAGTTAATATTATTAAGTGTTGGTTTGTTTTTATTAATAAGGCTTCCATTATTTTTAGCCTTTTTTTGCATGTAGATGATGCTATTATATTAGTGTTGTCAACAAGTATGCTACAAATAGGCCTCCATGAATATTTAAATGAGATCTAATTGAGCTATTTATTTAACAGTTAAAATATTTAATCCTTGAAAATGGCTAAATGTATAGCCGAAAGCGCTCGGATAAAAAGAACATTCGGACAGTTTTTATATAATTTATCGTCCGAAAAGAAAAAAATATTAGATCGCATGAGAAATTGTATAAAAAAACTAAATAAAAGCACCTTGTCTGTCGTATTCAATGAAATGTGCATGAAAGAAGGATTTCTGCTCAAATATATATATATATATATATATATATATATATATATATATATATATATATATATATATATATACTTACGTTCAAATCATTCTGAGGAAATTATGTAGCTTCGAGAATTGTCAATACTTAGATGGACGACTCCTCGAGAACACCTGATACTGTAATTAATTGATTTGCTTTTAAGGTTTCATGTTTCAGTGGAGGTGGTTTCTTATAGTATGCTGGACACTGCTTACCTTAGGTGATCAAACAAGAATTTGTGTTTTCAGTTTGATATGACCGTAAATCCTCTGTACTGAAAGCAATGGCAGAAATCATATCATCGTTCAATGTTTCGGCAATTAACAGCCCTGCCAGTATCTTTTCTTCAGGGAGTCTCTTTTTGAATCAATGCTACCTGATGATCAGAGTTAATATAATGATTTGCATGCTATGAATGACAATAAACAAACACATTGGTACCCATTGACAATAAAGAATCACACTGATACCTATTGATCCTTGCACAAAACTCCAACTTCTATATCATTACAGTTCTGTCCACAGCTTGCACAACACCCCGTTGAAAGGTCGGTTGTCCAGCTTCATGCATTCTCCTTTGTACTTGAACTCGATGATAACGGCTACTAGACTGGAAAGAGCGATAACAGGTACTGGACGGGAAAGAGCGATAACGGCTACTAGACAGGAAAGAGTGATTACGGCTAGCAGACTGGGAAGAGCGATAACGGCTACTAGATTGGAAAGAGCGATAACAGGTACTGAACGGGAAAGAGCGATAACGGCTACTAGACAGGAAAGAGTGATAACGGCTAGTAGACTGGGAAGAGCGATAACGGCTACTAGATTGGAAAGAACGATAACAGGTACTGGACGGGAAAGAGCGATAACGGCTACTAGACAGGAAAGAGTGATAACGGCTAGTAGACTGGGAAGAGCGATAACGGCTACTAGATTGGAAAGAGCGATAACAGGTATTGGACTGGAAATAAATGTGACTGACCTAACCCTGGTTCACTGGCAGTTATCTCCAGTGAGGCGCTGTAAACGATGCTTTGATGTTATTTATATCATATTTGTTACTCGATGTTGCCCCTTCGTTGAATGATTCTTGCATCACCTGTAGGCGACCGCGATTTTTTTCTGGTATAGCTTTGCTACTGTTGACCGAGAAAACAAAAACCTAAATCAGTTAATATCCTTGGAAATGACGTACCCTATCTTTCCGGACCTAAAACATTTCGACATCAAACGGTTTTTAATCTTGTTCACATTCTATAGATGGCAAAGCACCACTGGTCTTTTTCTATTACGTCATACACACGTCATCCGTCTGAATTCAGTTAAAAAAATTGAGGAGGAGGTGAAGTTTTTGCTACTTCAGTTTATGTAGATATTTTGCTAATTCTTGACAGTACACACACACACAGACGCACACACACACACGCACGCACACACACACACATATATATATATACATATGTCCCTCTATCACTGAATGTAAAAATATTACTCTTTCTCTCTTTCTGTATATATATATATATATATATATATATATATATATATATATATATACATACAGTATATATCCTCTTTCTGTATATATATATATATATATATATATATATATATATATATATACATATATATCACTCCTTCTCTCTCTCTCTCTATATATATATATATATTAAAAAAAGAAGTATGGTGCCGCAAGTGTTTTTGTCAATTTATTTAGAAAAATATTATGCTTTGTTTACATAATTTTACGACACGTGTTTTGGTCTCAGCGAGAAGTCTTCAGCATTTTATCTTGGAATGTTTTACATATTATTAAAAAGAATTAATTTTTCTTCATGTTCAATGTGAAAGAATTCTCGATTACCAAGACATTCTCTGTTTGTCATTCGAGAATAAAATTTCACATTGAGTTCATGGGTCAAAAAATTAATTATTTTAATTATTTTTATCTAAAATTAATTAACCTTTCTTTACCTGAAGGGTTGAAAAAAACCAGAAACAATGTAAAATTATGTAAAACAAGGCATAATATTTTTTCTAAATAAATCCATATTACAACCAAAAAAACGTTTGGGAGATGTAAACCCTCTTATTTTTTAATATACATACTTTTTTCTCGTTGGAACCACTACAACATATTTCTTTTATATATATATATATATATATATATATATATATATATATATATATATATATATATATATATAAATAAATGGTGCAGTCACTCTAACATGAAAATGCCACTACACTAGGACGGCTAGCTAATCCCCCATTTTAAGACGCCAAGTGTGCTTTATACAACAACTATGCTGAGCGGACCTTAGTTACAGTTTTTGGGAGAGAGCGCGTTATCCAGCGCGATCAACCGTCTGAACAAGGCTAGCACCTTCAAACTCTCAGTCACGATGACTTGTAACTTCGAGCTAGCGCAACCACCAACGGCTCCCAAATGTTCCGTCTACCTAAACTGCATGAATTTAAACGTGCTACTTGGTTGGCATCTCAGTGCCACCCATTCACTGTCAAAACGGTTAAATGTAGCCGTCTTTTTTACTCCAATAGCTTCCTGTATCGCACTTCCCGTCTATGGAACTCCTTTCCCCTTACTTGCTTCCCTGATAGCTATAATCTCCAAATATTCAAATGCAATGTCAATCGACATCTTCAGATGCCTTGATCTAATTCCCCACCCTTCTCTGCATCCTTTCCTCTATCACGTTTGGTCCCACTCTCTAATCGCTTGCGTGATAGTGGCGCTCCCGCCTTGATTGGGGTGAAATGCTTCTAAAAAAAAAAAGCATGCCTCTTAGGAAACTGCGTTCCTGATCAAACCAAAATCATGAATAATTATATCAGACATATCACTACATGCCTATCAAGAAGACTCATGTTACGCCTCTCTGACAGTAGCTCAATTAGTATTCATTTAAACACATATGGGAACATACTGAATTCCATCCACAACATACTTATAAAAAATAGTAGTATAATAGCCTCATCTACATGTAAAAAGACTAAAAATAATGGATGCGCTAATAATAAAAAAGAAAAAACCAACACTCAATAACATCAACTATGAACATGGCTACAATGTGCTGACAGTATTTGGAAAATAAAACATTCCTATAACTCTAGATACATACATAAAAAAATCTATACATTTAGTTAAAAATAAAAATTGTCCTTAATAATGGCTAAAAGAATAGCCAAAAGCCCTCGAATATGCAGAACATTTGGACAATTTTTACACACTTTATGTCCAGAAAAGAAAACACATTACCTTGTCGTCATTAATGAAACTTGTATAAAAGAGGGATTGTTGCCCAAATGCACAACATATATATATATATATATATATATATATATATATATATATATATATATATGGGGGTGCGTGATGGGGAGATGGAATGGAGATAGGTAGAAAGACAGATTAAATAGTTAGGTAGGTAATAATCATTAGCGATGTTTATAATTGCTGGACGAATGATACCAGGTGTACTAGAAAAGCAACAAAATGATAATGAAGCCAATGTGTCCATTAAAAAAGAAAGATGATATTTTTTAAATCGACACTGACACTTTTTACTTGTCTACCGCCCAGCCATAATGTATGTTAGCCCGACGGCGTACAGGTGCGCAATTTCAATAAGCGAAATTTTAATCCCATTAAAAAAAAATCTTGAACACCTACAGTGGCGTGATGATTAACAATTTCGTCTCGTAAAACGATCTGCTGATTTCAGAAATTCTGTCCTTACTAAGTGACAGAAAACAATGCCCTGATTGATTGACTGATCTTTTTTTTTTTTTTTTTGTTTAACGACATATCAACTCCGTATGGGTCATTTAATAATGAAATTTAATTTTCTTGGGAGCTTTGAAGTAATAAAAATATGTTATTCTGCTTTCACAGTTTAATACATGTTATATTGTTGTCTTGTTGAAGTTATATTTGGAAATACAGTTTGATTTCTTTAAGAAATTGTAGAGTATTATATGCATTAATATTAGTAACGTTCTGCAAGTTTAAATTAAACTTAAAATAACTGCAGACGTCAACCGTGGCACAACGATTAGCTAGTTTGTTTTAGAGATCTATTTGCTAGCGCAATAAGTTCCAGTTTTTTCTTCGCACATCGGTTTAAGAGTGTGTCTTTTATTTTAAAAAAAAATGACATTTCCAGTTCATAGCTGCCATCTGGGATCTGTTCCTCTTGCTAACAACCATGAATTCCGTCTTTTGACAATTGGTAGTTAGTACTTTCTTCCCGCTTTCCTCTACTGTTTTGTTTAGAAGTTTCCGATACTCTCTTTCTGTGTCTAATTAACCTCGTGTCATCTGCGTATATTATGTTGGTAAGGTTGTGCCCGCCATGCGCTGCCAATACTTTTCTTTAGTTTGTTTCACTAAGTCAATGACATCAGTTACGAATTTGTTTCTACCGCCAGAACAAATTATTTGAGTTTTCGTAAACGCGATATTTGACATAGAGCAACACAGTTTCTACGCAATATCTTTTTGTATAAAACGTAACATATTCAAAGTGAAAGATAAAATGGTAATGGTCAAATTAGCCGTTTCCTTATTAGGAAACATTTGGCGTTCATTGACCGAGCAGCCAGTACTGCTGTTGGTTGAAATTTATAAAATATTTCTCTTAAAACAATTTGTCAAGAAAATAGGTTTCTGAAGTCCAGTACATGTTATCGCTCTTTCCAGTCTAGTAGCAGTCATCGCTCTTTCCAGTCTAGTCGCCGTCATCACTCTTTCCAGTTTAGTAGCCGTTATCACTCTTCCCAGTCTAGTAGCCGTTATCGTTCTTTCCAGTCTAGTAGCACTTATCACTCTTTCCAGTCTAGTAGTCGTTATCGCTCTTTCCATTCTAGTAGCCGTTATCAATCTTTCCAGTCTAGTAGCCGTTATCACTCTTTCCAGTCCAATACCTGTTATCGCTCTTTCCAGTCCAGTACCTGTCATCATGCTTTACGGTCCAGTAACCTGTTATCACACTTTCCGGTCTAGTAGCTATTAACGCTCTTTCCAGTCCACTACACATTATCGCTCTTTGTAGTCCCGTAGCCGTTATAACTCTTTCGACTACGGTGTTATCACTCTTTCTAGTCCAGTATTTGTTATCGCTCTTTTCAGTCTAGTACCCGTTATCACTCTTTCCAGTCCAGTTGCTCTTAACGCTCTTTCCAGTTCAGTACCTGTTATCTCTCTTTCCAGTCCTGTAGCCGTTATCTCTCTTTCCAGTCCAATAGCCGTTATCACTTTTTCCAGTCTAGTGGCTGTTATCAATCTTTCCAATCTCGTACCTGCTATCACACTTTCCGGTCCAGTAGCTATTATCGCTCTTTCCAGTCCAGTGGCTACACTAACCGTTATCACTTTCCAGTCTAGTATATGTTATCGCTCTTTCCTGTCCAGTAGCTATTAACGCTCTTTCCAGTCCAGTACCTGTTATCGTTCTTTCCAGTCCAGTAGCTGTTTTCGTTCTTTTTAGTTACCTTTAATTTGAAGTAGTGTGGAATATCAACGTCTTGATTATGACATTATTTTCTCTTCGAGTTAGATGTGCTCTCCATTTTAGCTGTTGCTACTGACGGTAGTCCTCAAGTGATGTCGTTTCTTTTATTAGGTACAGTTCTTTGTTTGTGATTCTGTGGCGCCAGTCCACAATTTTCAAAGGAGAATGCTCTTTGCAAATACCCTCAGATTTCCTTCAGTGAAATATATTTTTAAGCATTAATCTTAAAAAACGGTTGCATACAGCTGACATATTAGATATTTCTGAACGGATTTCGCGCCATGCATAATAACCATATAAAAATGTCGATCTGACGAGGCTAATTAAGAACATAACTCGTGTTTTCAGGTTGATATTTTGGTTTTTGTAGCAATATGCGGTGTTAGTCTTAACTAACTATGGCGCAGGCTGTTCCTTTTCGCCTATACTAAATTTGTTATGACTGATCCATATGGTAGAGTAATGGATAGCGGCTCGGATTTCTTGGAACACTTGGTAGAGGAGGTTAATTTTCTGTTCAATATATCATCTTGGGGTTCCTGTAGCTTTCTTTCTGTGTCTATCAACAATACCGTGTCGTCTGCGTATCTTATGTTGTTTACTAATTGAAGAAAGCAGTTCTTTTTTCTGATACAGATTTTAAACTCGAGAAAGACTATAAAAGTTGTTAGCTGAAAACGCCGTGGCAACAAAAACAACAGAATCAATGAGATGAATCATATCGAAAAATTATGATATGATAATGACTCATCTCAAAATGATAGAAACTAGCTTTACAGAAGGTATGTTTTAAGTTATAATCTTTTTACCTACATCTAAACAAAAGAAGCTAAGTAAATCGGACCAGCCGGTTTTTCCGTACTTTTTTCTCGAACAAAATTTTAGATTAGCTTTGAGAACATTACAGCTTCCCACAGAATTTTTCAGTTAACAGATATTCTCCTTAATGAATGACCCTGGGAGGGGACATTTTGTCACTGCCGACTCAACACTGGCCAACACATCTCAATCATATTAAGTTTAGCATTTGTTCCTCTTCGACATATTGATATTTATATCGACGCCCTCTCGGCGACATTGAAGAACTCGCTGCATCGCAGAATTCGTACGAAGATAACTATACTGGAAGACTAAATGAACGTGGAACCTGTAGAAAACCTCCTCACCCTCCCCACACACAATATGGAGATTCATTACGGGGCTGCAAAGAAACTGAGTTGCATTTTTCGAGCAATTAATTGTTGGTCATACACCTCCCCCTAAAATGAAGAAGTATGTGAAGACAGATGAATGAATTTTGTAGATTGTTTCTTCTTTTTCACAACGATCAACGGCTGAATATTTGAGGAGAATTGCATAAAATTTTCAATAAATTTTTAAATTAAAAATAAAGTCATGTATTAAAAAACGATAGTTAACAAATTACTTTTATTCGGTTTTAAAAAGTTATTCTAAAAATGATCCTTAACAAATTACTTTTATTCGGTTTTAAGAAGTTATTCTAAAAATGATCCTTAATAAATGACTTTTATTTGTTTTTAAAAAGTCGACTCAAAAATTTCATTGTTTGCATATCTTTAAGCCGACGGTATTGAGTCGGCGGTGTTGATGATTCCTCCTGTAACCCTTTTACGTATGGCTGAAAGAGTAATTATTCAAATTTCGACCACAGCCAATTTTCGAGGCATGGAATATTTCTCACAAGTCTAGTAAAAATCTTTTAATTATTCGATTTTACAGAGCTCTTATTCCACTGGCCATAAAATACTTAAGGATTTTTATTTTTCGAAGCGAGCAACATCTTATATATATATACATCAACACAGGTATAATGACAATATTCTCCACACGTAACAAATACTGACGTTATTTTCAGTTAACAATATGGAAATGGCGTTTCTGTACATTCCAGTTGCTAGGTACATTCTGTTTTTGTTTTTATTAGTTACCTTGTTCAATTAAATTCATTTCTTATTTTGCTTTGATAAAGTCCAAAGTTTTCCTATTGTCATTTTGATTCGAGGGACACCTCGAGGCGGTGTAATGGTTAGCAAGCTTGTCTCGCTAGAACAATTACAACTGAGTTCGATCCTCACTAGGTGACCCAAACATTCGGCCTTGTGGCACATCTAAGCTACGCTTGGAAAATCCCTATAAAGAGAGAGAGAGAGAGAGAGAGAGAGAGAGAGATTCGTATTCTACGGCTTATCAACCTTTTGCAGGTTATTTAAAACAAGAAAATATTTTTAAATTGTGAGATTTTTTGGGAGGAAGATAATAAAGATTTAGTAATACAAGTCTTACAATTTAACCCATAGCTGGGGGAGCAGATGTGGATTCATACATCTTTCGACGGATTTTCCGCGTAAGTGAATATAATGAACCTCACTGGAATTGGAACTCGGCTCTCTGATTAACAATATCCATTACACCATCCGCATACTTAAGCTTAGAGTACCTGGTAAACATTATGTATAAAAGATAAAATAAATATTTATGATATTAGTATTAATGATGTGTGACTTGGAACAAATTGGTTCATCTCTTCAGGCAAAACAAATGAGGAAATTAAAGCATCTCTGGTATCTGGAGATTCGTTTCACAGGCAGCACCTACTCATTTTTTTTTTTTGTGACAAAATCTGAAGAGTCTAAGGGATTTCTGAACACATACCATGCAAAAGTGCGTGACCCATATTAAGTTGTCATATTTGTCTGCATGAGTCGGCGGTGTAAATAAATGCCAACTTTCAAACATATTAAGTTTGAGACAGACACACACTGCCATTGAAATTCCAGCTCAATGGCATCCTCTCTAAACTACAGTAAAAGGTAAGTGTCGCCGCTCGCCTTGGCGCCTTTGTAGCACAGCGGGAGGCTGGGAAATCGTTGCTGCTACATATACAAGAGTAGGGTGCCAGATTTGTATTCCATTTGCTCTCCTATTAAATCTCCTTTGGTCAAGGCAAAGCATAACATTGATGCAGAAGATTTCATTTGCTCTACGAGGGAGTTTTATTGTTCACCATAACGCCTTTACGTATGCGAGCGCGAGAATTAGGGTCATTTTTTAAATTCTACCCGCACATATGCTTGCGAAGACGCACATTAAACAATCTATCAAATTTATTCTCGTGTTGAAGTATATAACATTTTTTAAAATCTTGTATTTGGGACTGACGAGACAGAAAATGAATGTTGGTTCAACCCAGAGACAACACTTTTTCATCGTACTAAAATGTAAAAGTTTTGGGTTACGCCGTGTCCTTTACAAAAGAAACCGCCAGAATTGATCATTTTTTTCCCTTGTACCACAAAGTATAGGCAGGGTCGGTGCAATGGATTGTGCAATGGTCTCCCTCACCGATTCCATGATACGGGGCCTTCCCCCAATTTACTACATCTCAATTTTCATAAGGTAGTATTCATATAAAATACAAATTTTATTCTAACCTAATTATGTACAATAATGGAACATGGGTGAACAATTCAACTAGAAAAATTGAAATTAAATACAATGTTTCTAGATACAAATTAGAGATATATCATTATAGAAGATTCCATCTTAAATCAACAATGTTTTGCTGCAATTTTTAACACCAACTTGAGGTTTTTCTTGTTAAAAAGTTGAATAAGTTTAACAGTGCAACATAATGGATAAAAATAGTAAATTTTATATAGTGTTTTTTCAAGACTTAGCATGAGTAAATAAATTCATGGTTTGGACAAAAAAAACCCTCAAAGGAGCCCAGAATGACATCAAAATCCGCGAAAATTTTTCATTCTTTAATAATAATGGTGCTTCGGTTAATTTATAACGTATATAAATGTAGGTAGCAATGGCACCTCGATGTGGTGTAATTGTTAGAAAGATCTACTTTCAAGATCAGTTACAAGTAATGAGTTCGATTCTCACAAGGTACCCCATAATTTCGGCCTTGTGCCACATCTAAGCGGCGCTTAGAAAATCACTATAAATGTAGGTAGCAAAAAGCAAATGTTGATACGATAGCGATGTTCACAATGCACTGCCCAATGCCCGCAATCACCCCCCTCCAGTCGAGCTGTGGGTTACTGGTAGTACGCACCGGCCCTGATTGCATGTTTTTATCCCCACATTAATTCTGATTTGGTGACATATTTGCCGTCGTTGCTAGGCAAATACCAGTAAGCAATGTAACGCGATGCTCAATTGAAACTGAATTTAAAATAGACGTTTGTCGTACTCCCCATAAATGCTTTCAAACTGTTTTTTTTCTTCTTAATGTTATTGCTTTTTAATTACAGAAGAAAGCAAATCTTATTCTGTTGCACATTTTTACTGACCTTGGTGAGCAATAAATGTGAAGGAATTTTCTCGAGTCAAGATTGCAGTCTGCAGGTTTTAACTAAATGTCCACTTTGTCTGCTTAGCAAATATATCAATCTAGTTCAAATGTGAGACTTACGGCCATATCACATTGAAGCACCGGTCCCCGTACGATTATAAATTAAGCAACGTTGAACCTGGCCATTACCTAGATGAGTGACTGCTTGGGAATAGGCTGTAAGCTTGGATAAGCGGGTGGTGTGATAGATAACAGTTCTGAAATATGAAAGCCGAGTTCGAATTCTAGTCGAGTTCGTTACCGTCACTTTCGCGCAAATACCGTTGGGAAAGGCATGAATCCATCTATTCTCCCTCCAGTTATGAGCAAATAGCAGGACAGGCTGGGTACCATAGCCTTGATTGGCAACCAGTCTACCGCGGAAAGTAACAACAACCTACTGCAGGAATTCTTCTGCCAAATCCGTATCGAGATAATTGTTCGAAAACAATTATTCGAAAAAATTATTTGAATGAAAATTAAACGAAAGGACAATTATACTAAATGATAATTATTCGAAATAACTATGTTTTAAATATGTATGTGGTTTTGCTTTGAGAAAGTCAATGCTGATTTACCTAGAACTAATAACGCCCTTGAGCGATGTCATACGGCTTTTTTTGCAGCAAGTGTCATCCCATCATCTCACAATATGGAAACTCTTAGACGATCTTAAAAGAGAAAAAACTTTCAAGAAATTCACATTGCAAAAGCAAGAGCAGGTTGTCAAAATGTCAACACCGCGATGTAAATGAAAAACTTAGTGTCATTCTTTAACGACTACTCTTGAGCAGTTGACTATTTGCATGCAGTATCATATAACTTAAGGTTCTAAGGATTTTTTCTTACAAAATTATTTTATTAACGATATTTGTATTTCGAATAATTATAATTCGTGTATTTCCTATTTTAATTTTTACATTTTTATTGCAATAAAGAATTTTTCATTTCAAATAATTATCATTTATTATAAATGTCCTTTCGATTAATTTTCGTTCAAATAATTTACAATTCGAATAAATGTTTTTGGAATAATTGTTTTCGAAGAATTATTTTCGAACAATATTCACATAATCACCAAATCAGTCATGACTCAAAGAGACATTATCTCCTGTGCGGACATCTTGTAAGGAAGAAAAGAAATTCAAAATGCTCTGACTAGCTTCTTTCTTTTTTATGTGCCATATTCTTTCAGAACGTAGGCGATCATGGCTCTTCATCACCCTCTATCCCTTGCAGCTCTCAACAAGTTCCTTCTGCTACCTCTCCCAGACCACTTTCTGTCGACCATTTCCTCAAGCCAGGTATGTCATGCGTTGTTTTCCCTTGTGTATCTTTTCCTATATTTGATCCGTGAGTATCAGATTCTCCAGGCGCTCATTATGTGTTCCAGAAACTTCAGCTGCCTCTTCCCGAACTATAAGCCTCCTCCTTGTTTGAATCCTCTCTAAGAGCTCATCGTTGCTCACACGCTCAGTCCATGATATCCTTAGCATCCTTCTGTAGAACCATATCTCTTTCGCCTCGAGTTTTTTTCTTCATCTTTGAGGAAGTCGTCCAACATTCGATGCCGTAAAAAAGGACAGATGTCATGTTACAGTTCAGTATTCTTTTCTTTGCTCCCAAAGAAATCCTCCTGTCTCGCAATATTCTACCCTGCTTTTGGAATGTGTCTTTGGCCATCCCAATACGCCTACGGATCTCAGTGTCGCACTTACCGTCCTCTGTCAAGACGCTTCCCAGATATATAAACTTCCGCGTCAGCTTGATTCTAGTGTTCCCGACCAACAAATCACATTTCCGGCTCATCCCTTTACTGATGACCATGCATTCTGTTTTCTTATACTTAGTCTCTTCTCTCTTTCCGTCTCTTACTAATCTGCAAATGATATTTTCTTATTTATTACTATAATTGTATTTTTGTTTCTATATAAATCTAAATGCTTCTAAATAGCCGGTACTTTCGTCAGCATATTTTATATATTGTTCAAAAGAATCCCTTGAATGGAAGCTTTTGACATGTCTTGCTTTTCAAAAAAGGGACTCAACTGCAAGAAGACAAAAAGCGTGGTCATCAGCAAGAATAAACATTCAAAAATGTGAGTTACAAATTAAAGATGTCAATATCAAGCAAGTATAGAAGTATGGAAAGTGTTTTAATAGGGGATGTAAAACGTGACTTCGAAATCCAAACAAGAATTTGACTAGCGAAAGAGGCATTCTGAAAACTAAGCTAAGTACTGGGAAACAGGAAAAAATCGTTAGAAACAAAGAAAAGAGTGCTCAGCTACAATGTGATATCTATCCTATTACATGGTAAGTGAATGCTGGACAATCTCTACACAGATGAGGAGAAAACAAGAGGCAACAGAGATGTGGTTCTACAGAAAGATACTGAGAATTCCATGGACGTAGCGAGTATGTAACGAGGAAGTCTTAAAGAAAATGGCAACGAAAAGAACACTTCTGCTCATACTCAGGAATAGACAGCTGAAATTCCTTGGACGTATAGTGAGGAAGGATGGCTTAGTAAACTTAACCCTCACAGGGCATACTAAGGGCAAGAGAGATAGAGAAAGACATGGAGTCCCCTACCTAACAAGTTTGTGTGAATGGACGGCGGAAGCCTTAGCAAAAAAAAAATCTTAATGATCATAATGAATAGGAAATTTTGGAGAGCCATGATCGTCCATGTCCTGAAGGGACGAGACACATAGAATAATAATAAATACTACTACTACTACTAATAATAATAATAAAAAGAAGTAGTAGTAGTATTAGAAGAAGAAGAAGAAGAAAGTCATAAGATAGTATCAACAGATAATGTTTTGCTAGTGTAAATGATGCTAGACAGAGATTTCAATAAAGTTTTTATTAGAAAAAGAACAATTCTACGGGTTACGGAAGAAGTAGGAAAAGAAAGAAGGAAGACATAAAGAAACAATGTAGAGAAAACAATGTAAAGAGTAAAGAAAATAGAAAGAGATGGAAGATAAGCAAGGAAGAAAGAAGGTTTGTTCATCAAAAATCAAAACAAAATGGCAAAGAAAGAAAACGAGAGAAAAAGTGAAATTAAGTGAAGGTTGTATAAGAAAGAAAAAGAGAAAGAAAGAAATTAAGAAAGAAAGAAAGAAAGAAAGAAAGAAAGAGTTTGTTGAAAAATATCAAAACAAAACTGCAAAGAAAGAAAATGATCAAAAGAGGTGAGATGTAGTAATAGATGTAAAAGAAATAAAGAAAAAACGAAGGGAAAATAGAAGAAAGAAAGAAAGAAAGAAAGAAAGAAAGAAAGAAAAAGAGAAAGAAAGAAAGAAAGAAAGAAAGAAAGAAAGAAAAAGAGAAAGAAAGAACAATAAAAAGAATATAAAAATAAGAAAGGAAGAAAATTACGAGGGGTACAGAAAAGTTTTCGGTTCAACCTATTTCCTCAAATTTGGCAAAATAACCAAAAAGGTATTTTTAAGGGGAAGGGGTGGAGGTCTTGTTTGTGCTGAGAATTTTTCAGGGCCACTCTTAAAAAGACTTTTAGAGACAGAAACGTTTATTCGAGGTCACATTCAGCAGTAAACTGGTTCTTGTTTGTTTAAAAGACGAAAAAAGTAGAAACAAATTCAAGAGGAAAAGATGAAAAATGGCCGATATCAAGAAGGAAGTGTCAAATGTCAGCTATAACCTTCAGTTCCTTCGAATGAATAAATATAAATAAAAAAAAAAGTAAAAATAGTTTTAAAAAAAGACAAAAAAAAAGAAAATATTTTTTTTTATTGAGTTCTGTTTATTTTGTATTACGTTTCTTGTCTTTCCAAATGAAGTAATGACGGCCATGACTGGTACGATTGAAGAGAACTAGGTGGGTTGTTGAGGAGAGATGTGCTCTGAAAAGAATGATTTTTTTTTCTTATCTTATTATCGTTCTTATTTCTTCACGCCCCATCTATTTCCCAGATACAGCAGCGATACATTCATTCTCAGACGAAGGACACCGACTCAGATTAATTAACGCAAACATCTTCATTCGTATGATCACACAAACGCGCAAACGTTAAACATACACATAAATATATAAAGCTATACATGGGCACCTTCGGCGCCTCGAGGCGATGTAATGATTAACAAGATTGTCTTGCTAGAACAATTACGACTGAGTAGTTTGTTCGATCCTAGCTGAGTGCCCCATACTTTTGACCTTGTGTCACATCTAAGCCGCCCTTAGAAAATCATTTGGGCACCTCAAGGTGGTGTAACGGTTAGCAAACTTGTCTCGCTAGAACAATTACGACTGAGTAGTCAGTTCGATCCTAGCTGGGTGCCCAGTAATTTATGCCTTTTGCTACACTAAACAATGCTTGGAAGATCACTACATAGGCATCTAGAGGCGGTGTAATGGTTAGCAAGCCTGTCCCGCTAGAACAATTTCGATTCTCATTGAGTTCCCCATACTTTCGGCCTTGTGCCACATCTAAGCCACGCTTGGAAAATCACTATAAAGGCATGCATACAAACTCTTGTTTATGTGGTATCTTAAGTGGAACGGTATGGTCAAAAATGCATTCCAGAAGCAAAGTAAGGTATTAAGAGACTGTCTAAAGATATGGGGAAAGTGTGGGTATTTTTTTTTACTTAATTTTGTATATATAGATATACAATAATTCATTCAGCTCATTCTAACTCATAGTTGAGCACAATATACAAAAAAAAAAGAAGGGTAAGGCAAGTGGGCGTCTTCTCACCAGACCTATTTAACCTATACATCGAGGCAATTCTGAAAGAATTGGAAAGCCTAGCGGGATTTAGCATTGGTGGCCACACTCTTAACAACATAAGATACACAGATGACACAGTACTGATAGCAGACACGGAAAAGAAATGACAAAATCTCCTACAGAAGGTAGCGACGGAGTGTGAGAAGAAGGGACTAAGCACAAATTACAAGAAGACGAAGTGCATGGTCGTCAGTAAGAGGATGAGCCCGAAATGCGATCTTAAGGTCGGGAACACTAGAATCAAGCAGACGCGGAAGTTTATATATCTGTGAAACGTCTTGACAGAGGACGGTAATACGACACTGAGATCCGTATACGTATTGGCATGACCAAGGACGCATTTCAAAAGCTGGACAGAGTATTGCGAGACAGGAGGATTTCTTTGGTAACAAAGAGAAGAGCACTGAGCTGTTACATGACATCTGTCCTTCTTTACGGCAGCGAAAGTTGGATGATTTCTTCAAAGATGAAGAAGAGACTCCAGGCGACAGGGATGTGGTTCTATATAAGGATGCTAAGGTTATCATGGAGTGAGCGTGTGAGCAACGGTGAGGTCTTAGAGAGGATTGAGACAAGGAGGAGGTTTATAGTTAACATCAGGAAGAAGACGCAGCTGAACTTTCTGTTGTTCATGATGACGGTCGTCTTCGAGTATAGAATCCAGAGGTTAGCAGTGAATATTTCGAAGACAGTAGGGAAGCGTTGTTCAGGGTAGCAGTGGATATTTTGGTAAAAGTAGCAGAGCGTAGTTCGTCCTTCTGTTTCTCTTCGTCTGACAAGCTGGACTGGATATTCGGGTAGAGTGAACAAAATGGCCGCCTTTATACACGACGGATTGAGTGTTCTACGTTTTCTGATTGGTTAACCTTCTATTGGTGGACTATAAAGTGAGTCAAGTCATTTTGACTGGCTCACTAGTTATATATATATATATATATATATATATATATACAAAAAAACTGTAACACTTTCTGGGAAACATAATGAGGAAGGAGGGCCTGAAGAATCTGATACGGGTCGAATAGAGGGAAAGAGACACAACGGTGAACAGCGCATGATATACCTAGCGAGCTAAAGCAAGCGGATGACAAAAAGTGGTCTGGGGGAGGTGGCAGAGGGAAGGAACTTGCTGAGAGCTGCAAGAGATAGAGGGTAGTGGAGAGCCATAATTGACTAGGTCCTGAAAAGACATGGCTCATAAAAAGAAAAAGTTTCGACGTGGTGAAACATTTAGCTTCCCTGACTAGGTGAATTAGGTCTAAGTAATGAGTTCGATCCTCCGTACTTAGGGCCTTGTACCACATCTAATCTCCGCTTAATACCGGCAGCATCAGTAACACTAGAATGATTAAGCCACTTAACATGATGAGCATTAAAATCACCAAACAAATATGTTCTCAGATGAATAGAGAGAGTGAGAGAAAGAGAGAGAGCGTGGGGTTAGATTTGTCTAATATGTTCCAGAAGAAGAAGAAAGGGAGCGATAAAGGAAAAAGAAATTACTAATAGAGTGTAATAAAAAGTGTCGAAAGCACATGAAAGCATCCTCCGGAGATACAAGAGACGATTCACTTGCCATTGGAAGATTTTCCCGGATGTAAACATCAAGCCTTGCACATGTATCCTAGAATCTTTTCGACAAATAAGAAGATAGCTTGGAACAGATAATTCGTTGGTAGGGGCAGACTAGTTAAAATTAGTTTCACAAAGCAGTAAGATATCAGTAGAATACATGAAGAGGTAAGATTTTTTGCTGCATAAATTAATACGAATATTGGAGAAAGAAGAATTCAAGGTGCGTACGTGATGTTTTGTTTATTGGTTTACACTTATTTCTTTTAATTGTAACTGCCATGGGAAGATAATTTTACATTTTAGTAGAAAAAGGCCAAAATCATTATTACTGTCCATCGTCTATACAAACCAACCAGAAGGTAGCTAAGACTAAAGCATAATGTGGCCACACGATTGTCCACCTGAAGTATATGCAAGATCGCATTGCAAATACCCGCGACTGTTGATCAGAGTAGCCTCTTTAAGCACGGCCAAAGAGTTTGGGCTTCTTGCTACCGGTTGGGATGCAGCAACCAGAAAACTGCCAACCCAGTACCTTCAAACTGAAAAGTCGTAGCGACTGATTAGATATATCACTAAAAATTCATTAAGACCATGGAAGAAAGGAACTGATAAACCATATCCTAAACTGAAAGTAAGGGATAAACCTCTACTCCTATTTAATCAATATAGAAGGAGAACGGGCCGGAGATAGCCGAACCTATCTACCATTATTAACCTGTTCACAGCACAGGAGGACGAGCGCTTTTAATGAGACTTCTTTTTAAGTCAAAGAAACGAATAAAGGGAAAATTAAGTGATTCAAAGCCTTCAATAATTTCTATTTTCATTAAAAAAATAACTTTTATAAAGACCTCCAAAGGAACTTTTATAAAGAATTCCAAAGTGAAGTCTGATTTTGGCAAAGTTGATCTGGCATAACACACAATATTTACTTATACTAGTATATATATTTATCTAGTAATAAAATTATTTATTTTTTATGGATGTAAAGGAATACTCATCTAATATCCAAATCCAAGTTCAAGGTCTTCTCACTCCTGTGAGAGGAATACCGGCCTTGTTAATCTCTACCAATGCCTATCTCTGGCCCTGCTGGGTCATGTTGGCCCGAGGTATCCGGTCAGATTGTCGGGTCATTTTGCCTTTGACCGCCCTCTAGTTAGGTTCCACTACCTTGGTTTCGACTCTGTTGCTCTAATAGTTCACCTGTTGCCTTTGAGAGGAGAGGCGTGGCCATCCCGTGTATGTTTGCCCTTCTTGATGGTTTCGATTATATCCTTCACTCTAGTCCGCTGTCGAAATCAGATGTTGCTCTTTTGTTACGTAATGTGATCCCGAGCATGATTCGCTCCATTTATTTTGGGACACGGCAAGAGTTTTGCAGAAGTGTTTTTGAGCGCTAATATTTCACTTCCAGTAGATATCAGCCGTAGAAAATATTCATTGAAAATTTTCCTCTTGATTTATATTACTGACTTGGGACTTCTCATCTTCTTATAATCGTTTCCAAAAGCCCCCCAACAAAGCACAATCCTTTTTTGTCCCTCAGAATGGGGTACCATCTTTTGCAATCTTTCTTCTGAGGCACACATAACCGTCTACTTCCTTATTACTGGTGATGGTTTAGCGTACCTATTAAGCATGTTATGGCCTACTGGTTGGCTCACAATGTGGATAGCATTGAAAGCTCCTTCAATTAGGGAGATGTCTTGATCGCAGAGGAGATCATTATCTATGTTCATACCCTTGTTCACACAATTTACATTTTGGGGAAAATATTGTCTCCTTGTCATACTCCTCTTTCTGACTTGATCTTCTTACCGTTTTGGAATAATCAGAGGATGAATATCCCCGGCTTTATCTCATATCCAAGAATTTAATTTCTTCTTTACTGTCCTTTATGGTAATGGTATTGATGACTCCATCGCCAACATGCAGGTTCAGGGTTAGAAGCTTCCAGTTTCACCAAAATCTGCTCCAGTCATCCATTACTTATTGCCGTTTGGCTTGGCAAGAGTTGGCTGGAAGTGAAAATCAGAGTAGAAGAAAGTTTCGAGGGCGTGAACTTGTTTAAAATGGAACTCATCATGCCGGGAAGTGACCCATACACTTGATTTCATGAAATTGCTGTGTAGTAGGGAGAGTAAGAAAAAGTAAGTGGCAGGAGTTGACGTCAGTGTAGTAGGGAGAGTAAGAAAAAATAAGTGGCCGGAGATGACGTCAGTGTAGTAGGGACAGTAAGAAAAAGCAAGTGGCCGGAGGTGACGTCAGTGTAGTAGGGAGAGTAAGAAAAAGTAAGTGGCCAGAGTTGACGTCAGTGTAGTAGGGAGAGTAAGAAAAAGTAAGTGGTCGGAGTTGACGTCAGTGTAGTAGGGAGAGTAAGAAAAAGTAAGTGGCCGGAGATGACGTCAGTGTAGTTGGGAGAGTAAGAAAAAGTAAGTGGCCGGAGATGACGTCAGTGTAGTAGGGAGAGTAAGAAAAAGTAAGTGGCCGGAGTTGACGTCAGTGTAGTAGGGAGAGTAAGAAAAAGTAAGTGGCCGGAGATGACGTCAGTGTAGTAGGGAGAGTAAGAAAAAGTAAGTGGCCGGAGATGACGTCAGTGTAGTAGGGAGAGTAAGAAAAAGTAAGTGGCAGGAGTTGACGTCAGTGTAGTAGGAGAGTAAGAAAAGTAAGTGGCCGGAGATGACGTCAGTGTAGTAGGAGAGTAAGAAAAAGTAAGTGGCTGGAGATGACGTCAGTGTAGTAGGGAGAGTAAGAAAAAGTAAGTGGCCGGAGATGACGTCAGTGTAGTAGGGAGAGTAAGAAAAAGCAAGTGGCCGGAGGTGACGTCAGTGTAGTAGGGAGAGTAAGAAAAAGTAAGTGGCCGGAGTTGACCTCAGAGTAGTAGGGAGAGGAAGAAAAAGTAAGTGGCCTGAGTTGACATCAGTGTAGTAGGAGAGTAAGAAAAGTAAGTGGCCGGAGGTGACGCCAGTGTAGTAGGGGAGAATAAGAAAAAGTAAGTGGCCGGAGATGACGTCAGTGTAGTAGGGAGAGTAAGAAAAAAAGTAAGTGGCAGGAGTTGACGTCAGGGGAAGTAGGGAGAGTAAGAAAAAAGTAAAGTGGCCGGAGGTGACGTCAGTGTAGTAGGAGGAGGATGAAAAAGTAATTGGCCGGAGATGACGTCAGTGTTGTAGGAGAGTAAGAAAAAAGTAAGTGGCCGGAGGTGACGTCAGTGTAGGGAGAGTAAAGAAAAGTAAGTGGCAGGAGTTGACGTCAGTGAAGTAGGGTGAGTAAGAAAAAGTAAGTGGCCGGAGGTGACGCCAGTGTAGTAGGGAGAATAAGAAAAAAGTAAGTGGCCGGAGATGACGTCAGTGTAGTAGGGAGAGTAAGAAAAAAAGTGGCAGGAGTTGACGTCAGTGTAGTAGGGGAGAAAAATAAGTGGCCGGAGATGACGTCAGTGTAGTAGGGAGAGTAAGAAAAAGTAAGTGGCTGGAGATGACGTCAGTGTAGTAGGGAGAGTAAGAAAAAAAAAAGTGGCCGGAGATGACGTCAGTGTAGTAGGGAGAGTAAAAAAAGCAAGTGGCCGGAGGTGACGTCAGTGTAGTAGGGAGAGTAAGAAAAGTAAGTGGCCGGAGTTGACCTCAGAGTAGTAGGGAGAGGAAGAAAAAGTAAGTGGCCTGAGTTGACATCAGTGTAGTAGGGAGAGTAAGAAAAAGTAAGTGGCCGGAGGTGACGCCAGTGTAGTAGGGAGAATAAGAAAAAGTAAGTGGCCGGAGATGACGTCAGTGTAGTAGGGAGAGTAAGAAAAAGTAAGTGGCAGGAGTTGACGTCAGGGAAGTAGGGAGAGTAAGAAAAAGTAAGTGGCCGGAGGTGACGTCAGTGTAGTAGGGAGAGGAAGAAAAAGTAAGTGGCCGGAGATGACGTCAGTGTTGTAGGGAGAGTAAGAAAAAGTAAGTGGCCGGAGGTGACGTCAGTGTAGTAGGGAGAGTAAGAAAAAGTAAGTGGCAGGAGTTGACGTCAGTGTAGTAGGGTGAGTAAGAAAAAGTAAGTGGCCGGAGGTGACGCCAGTGTAGTAGGGAGAATAAGAAAAAGTAAGTGGCCGGAGATGACGTCAGTGTAGTAGGGAGAGTATAGAAAAAGTAAGTGGTAGGAGTTGACGTCAGGGAAGTAGGGAGAGTAAGAAAAAGTAAGTGGCCGGAGGTGACGTCAGTGTAGTAGGGAGAGTAAGAAAAAGTAAGTGGCCGGAGATGACGTCAGTGTTGTAGGGAGAGTAAGAAAAAGTAAGTGGCCGGAGGTGACGTCAGTGTAGTTGGGAGAGTAAGAAAAAGTAAGTGGCCTGAGATGACGTCAGTGTAGTAGGGAGAGTAAGAACAAGTATGTGGCCGGTGTTGACGTCAGTGTAGTAGGGAGAGTAAGAAAAAGTATGTGGCAGAAGTTGACGTCAGTATAGTGGGGAGAATAAGAAAAAGTGGTTGGCGTTGACGTAACTGTAATAGTGAGACTAAGAAAAAATAAGTTGATGACATCAGTGTAGTATGGAGAGTACGGGAAAGTAAGTGGTCCGATTTGACTTAACAATTGTAGTGAGAATTTAGAAATGGTAAATGATCGGAGTTGACGTCAGTGTAGTAATGAGACTAATTCAACTAATATCTGTGATAAGGTTAGCAGGGAATGCTTTCCAGTCAACTTTAATCTGCCAAAATTTAAATGCAATGTCAATTGGTATCTACTGATGACCATTTCCTCTTCCCGCTCATTATTAATGTTTAACTTCCTAATTCTTCCACACAGTGTAATCACTTGCATCTTAGCGGCTTTACTGACTTGCATGGGTTGATATCGGCTAAAAAAATAAAAGAAATTAGAAGAACGGCGAGATAATCCTAAGGGAATTAGAAGATCTCGGATTTATTGTCGGAGATGTTAATCTCAAGGACATGAGATAAGCTGAAAGCACCGTGATGATGGTTGCCATTCTTATCTAAAGCGTGACAGGGTTTTTGGGGTTTTTTTTGCAAATACCGTCAATACATCGGAAGCTGACTTTATTTGAGCCTCTAGTACTTTTCCAATAGGATGTAAAAATCTAAATAGTTCGAATAATCATAATTCTTAAGAACGGGAAATACAAAAGAGGATTTCCAACAATTTTGAGAGCAAGAAAAAGCAAAGCATCTAATGTAGAGCTTGTAGAGAACAGTGGCCAATACAGGATGATATTTCTTAAGGATAATTGCAGGGATAACTATCAAGTCAGCAGTTCTTTGTGAGTAGAATTCGAAGAGAATTACTTAACACACCCTTACAGACCCACCAGAAATCACGAGAACCAGACTTATGACAGGCCATCCGTTGCCCCAGCAAACAGCGACTTCGCCTCTTTGAGGGCATGTTAAATATATACGACAATTCTGAAAACTCTTCTTTTAACATGAATTCCTTGATCAAAAAATCTCAAAAGAAAAAAACGTATTTCATTTCAACCAAATCTGCATTGACGAGAGAGAATTTGATTTCCGTTAAAACACACGATCTCTTTCTTCAATGATTACAAAATGTTCATTTAGGGTGAGATAGAAAATATATAATAGAAAATAGATAATGATGCCTTTTAATCAAATATGTAAGGACTCAGAATTATTGAACCGACGTGAGGAATAATATCTTTTCATTTAACTATATCGTTTTATTTTAACTGTATCGATTTTGAAGTTAGATTTTACTAATTTCAGTTAATTTGATATTAGTAACATCTAATTTAAAAATTATACAGCTAAAATAAGTAGATGATCAGCGCTAATAGGATTAAAATAATTACATTCTGTCTTACGAATGTAGATTTGGTTGAAATAGAATCCATTTTTTGACATATCTCTTTAATCGGTGAAACATGACATAATACGAAGCTTCCTGATTATATATATATATATATATACATATATATGTGTGTGTGTGTGTGTGTGCGTGTGTGTGTGTAAAATTTCAGTATAATATATATGTAAGAGGAGAATATGAATAAAGACAAAAAGAAAACTTACTCAGCCGACGCGTAACGTCTTCTGAGGTACTTTCTCAAAAGGCAAATGCAAAGGATTTTATTTACAACTCTTTGCATTTGCCTTGATAAAGTCCCTTAGAAGACGATACGCTTGGCTAAAATAAAATTTTTCGTTCTGTCTTCACACACATATATATGTATGGGTTTATATATATATATATATATATATATATATATATATATATATATATATTAAAGAAAAAAAAAGACCACTTTAAAGCTCCATTGTAATAGTTTATTTCACCAGAGACCTTTTAAATTACCCTGGATCATCAGATATCACTTCAAAAAGGTGACACGAAAAATGAAATCAAAATTTACACTTTTGACGAGTAGTATTAAGTTTATGTAATTTAACAGAGAGGGTAGCGAGGAGTGGTGTGAGAGACATGGTCAAGTTTAGAGAGGGTTTATTTTAATATTTCTTTCTATCATACTTAGTATTGAGGAAGGAGGGACCAGACACTGAGCTATTTAATTGGTCAACTTAACGGAAATGATATGTTGAAAGGGAAGGAGAGAAGAGAGAAGAAAGAAAAAAGTAAGAGGGGGGAGGTAAAGAGAAAAGAGATGTATTTAGGGTTTACGGAGGAAGAAGAGGGGTGGTATAGTTTTAGCAATTTAGGTTAAAAAACAGATTTTAACGTTTGATAGTAATTTAAATGTTTAAAAAAACACGAAGAAACTAATTTAATGCTTGTTAGCAATTTAAATATTTAACTCTCTTTATATATATATACACCATTTCGTCGGATCAGCGTTTAAAATTTAAAACACACACACACACACACACACACACACACACACACACACACATATATATATATATATATATATATATATATATATATATATATATATATTTGTATTTGGGCAGCAATCCCACGTTTATACATGTTTCATTAAAGACGACTGACAAGGTACTGCAATTAAGCTTTTTATTTAATTTTTCTTGTGTTCTTGTAAGACATTTCTTTTCTGGGCATAGTGTGTAAAAACTGTCCAGGTACGCTTATCGAGAATGTTTTTTTATTTTTAGCTGAATGTAGATTTTACTTACGTTTTTTTTTTTTTTTAATTCGACGTTTAATATCCATCGGAGTAGACACTTTCAGAATTCAAACACTTTATCCAGCGTCTTTTCCGTTCATGAAAGCTTTCCTGGTAACCCCTTTATTTTTTTTTGGTGGGGGGAGTGAGCACAGCCACATCTTTCATCACATTCTCTTGGATTTCTTCGACGTCTTGAAATCTTGTCACTTTCAAGTGAGATTCAATTTTTGAAAAGAAAAAATTCGCAAGACACGAGATTTACCGAATATATTGTTTGTTGGGCCTGGGAAATGTGCTAAGCGGTTTCAATCTGCGTGCTTTAGCTCCATTACCACAGCATCAGTATATATATATATATATATATATATATATATATATATATATATATATATATATATATTGTATAGCCGGTTACAAGAATTCATTCAAACAAGATTTATTAAAAATCGAGTGAAAAGGTTTGTTCGTTGAAGTTTTTATTACATATTTTCATTTTGATTATAAGTTGCTGTACATCTGTGTGAAATTTTTCAAGATTCTTCTTTAGATTAAAAAGGTTTGTGTATTTTTTTTCGTACGTATGTATTTTTGTGCGTGCGTATGTCTGCATATATATATGTATATGTGTGTGTGTGTGTCCGCGTGTATTGGAATATTCCCTACCGCAAAATCGACGCGTATAACTGAAGCATTTTTCTTAAAATACGAAAAATCTTTAATGCTAGTATTAGTTAGTAAAAATATTTCCCTTTTGATAGTTTTACAATAATGCAAGCCGATATAACATTTGTCAAACTCGATCTAAACGTTTTTTTTTCTTTAGTATTTAGATTAAAGCTAGCAAAATACGCCATTAATGATTTGTGTGGATAAGACACTGTCATGTGATGTTTCACCTCTCTCAGGTTTATTTTCATAGAATTTTTTCGCAAATAAATCTAATACTACTGGAACATTTAACATTGTTCCAATAACGCGACTGATAGGCAGCCATGATTACACATGTCGTACCAGTCCTTACCGACTGATTTGGCGCCCAATTTATAAAACTATGAAGCATTTCACCGTCACTCCAAACCCATCGGTTGGTGTCAAATGGCTGATCAAATTTCATTGATTTCCATTGGTTGTTTCCATCTTTGCTTTTCAATCCGATATAATATTGAATACCTGATAAGAAAAATGAATGGTATTGGTGTTATTACGTTATCTTGACCAAAATACAAAATTGGGAGCATTCGACTAAAGAACATTATTATTTAATCTTTGCTGATAATGATAGGGATCATTTATTTACTTAAAGAGTTGTGTGATTTTTATAAATTTATAGTTGCATTACAGATATATTCATTACAAATTCTATATCTATCGATCTATGTCCAACTCTCTTATTGTTGTACAAACGAAGAACATGAGAATAAATCTTTCCTACGTAACATTATTATTTATTCAACGCGGATTTAATCAATTCATGTGGGCGAATCAATTTGCAGCTTTGGGAAGTCGTGATCTCCGAATTGTATTCTTCTCGCGTGGAAATGAGAACTGCCATTTATTGCACAGGTGAGTGCTTATATATCTCCATGTCGTCGGTTGAACCACGTGTACATATTGAAAGCGCATTTTACTCACCTATTTTTTCAAGTCATGAACATGCTCTTAAATCTATTGAAGGTGTGAATATGTACCTGGTGGTTAGGGAGTTGCCTTACAGATTAAATCATTGAATCACTTAGCTTCTGTGATGGACTGGTATAAGACAAATTACAAAAGCAATTTTGGTATCATTAACAATGAGGCCAGTGCATACTCAGGTCATCACCGATCAACCTCTCTCATAAAAGAGTTCCTCGTTGACATTAAATTCGATTCGTATCATGTGGTATTTTCTGGCGTTGACCACTATCTATCTATCTATCTATCTATCTATCTATCTATCTATCTATCTCATAAAACTTATATATGTCTATCTATCTCACACAATTTATATCTACCTATGTTAATCTAAGTCAATTTATATATATTTCAGTCAATTTATATCTATCTATCTATCTATCTATCTATCTATCTATCTATCTATCTATCTATTTCAGTCTCTTCATATCTATCTATCTATCTATCTATCTATCTATCTATCTATCTATCTATCTATCTATTTCAGTCTCTTCATATCTATCTATCTATCTATCTATCTATCTATCTATTTATGTCGTGGATAATTGTGTTTGAGTGGACATCCCAGATATTTTATGGGACACTGAAATTAATGTCCATCTTCCTCGACAACGTAGTTTTTTTTTAAACAAAATGCCCCCCCCCCGGTAGTTAACGAAAATGCATTCTCTTTATTTTCGCAAACCACATTTTAGACAGTCGTGCTTTACCATTCGGCCACAGATGTTATTGCAGCAAAATAAAATAAAATTTTTAAAATTTACATTTAACATATTTAGTACATTTCGATGTCTCTATCTGCAACCAACATTTTCTTTTCCTTTGCTACACACGCCCCGAAGAGTCTAATTTCAAGCACCTTTCCGCAAACATGTAACTAGAATATTAAACAGAACTAGATCTGGAAGATTTCGATTATTAAAGCTCTTGAAATATTGTGGGATTATCAAAGCTGGTCTTTATTACCAGTAATTTGAAGGGTTGTAGAGAAACGATCTTCTCTACAAATCTACAGCCAATTCAAACATACACAATGAAGTCAACCATGCCAAACAACAAATCGTGAGACGGGTATGTTTTATTGCAAGCGCCGGTCTCAACTTGCTTATCCATTGTGATTTTCATTTCATTAAATCATTGAAATACTAAGAGAAAACCAAGGTGACATTAATCCCCTTAATATGCCCAAAGTGTATTAATCCCCTTAATATGCCCAAAGTTCCTTTCATGTCAAATTCTCTATTTTTCATCGAGGAATAAATGATATTTTTTCACAGAACGACCTTTTGTTTTATTGATTGATTGGTTTCCTACTGCTTATTAAACCATTGCAGGCTATTTAAAACCTAGGAAATATTTATTTAGACAGTTTTTTGAGTCTGTCAGTTATGTGCCAAGCGTGATACCCGCTTAGCGATCATGTATCTTTCGATACATGACTGACGAGGCAAATTCTTTCCCGCAGTAGGGTGCCATTTCTTTCTGCGGTAGACCAGTTGCCAAAGAACCCGGTCTGTCCTGTTATTTAGCTGAAAGGAGAACTGATACCTTTTCCCAATGGATTCGACTGGAATTCGAACTTGGCTCTCAGATTCCTCAATTCGAGCCGCTATCCATTAACCCACCGTGCCACAAGTCTTAATAATCACCCCCTAGCTGGGGAAGAAGAGGTGGATTCATATGTTTTCCAAGCGTATTTTCGCCTAAGTGAATATAACGAAACTAACGGTAATTGGAGCCATTACTTATTACACCACCCACACATCTAGCTTACAGTACCTGTTATTCCCACGTGTTCCCCTGTCTAGTTACTGGCCAGCTCGACGTTGCTTAACTTTGGTGATTTCAACACGATGTGTTCGCATGTACTTGGTATTCAATGTGATGTGGCCATAAGCACCTGGCATTTCAAAGCGATCACCTATCTAGGTACTGACCAGGCTCGATGTTGCTTAACTTCGGTGATCGTACGAAAACCAGTTTTCAACGTGATGTGGCCATAAGCACCTGACATTTCAAAGCGATCACCGATCTAGCAACTGACCAGGCTCGATGTTGCTTAACTTCGGTGATCGTACGAAAACCAGTTTTCAACGTGATGTGGCCATAAGCACCTGGCACTTCAAAGCGATCACCTATCTAGCAACTGACCAGGCTCGATGTTGCTTAACTTCGGTGATCGCACGAGAACCAGTTTTCAAGGTGATGTGACCATAAGCACCTGGCACTTCAAAGCGATCACCTATCTAGCAACTGACCAGGCTCGATGTTGCTTAACTTCGGTGATCGCACGAGGACCAGTTTTCAACGTGATGTGGCCATAAGCACCTGACATTTCAAAGCGATCACCTATCTAGGTACTGACCAGGCTCGATGTTGCTTAACTTCGGTGATCGTACGAAAACCAGTTTTCAACGTGATGTGGCCGTAAGCACCTGGTATTCCAAAGCGATCACCCATCTAGATACCGACCAGTCCGGACGTTGCTTAACCTCGATGATCATCCCGGAATCGGTGTTTCAACATGATGTAGCCGTAAGCCAAATTTTTTATGGATAATAATGACTACCAGAAATGTGCGTTAAAATTGCACGGTTTTCCCATTTTAATTTGCAGATGAATCATAATTCTTAAGTTAATGATTTGAATAAACTTCTTGCAAGTTCTACGACGATAAAATACCCATAGAAATCCCCCTCCTATATCGATACATATTTTAACTTAATTTTAAGAAAATATTGCAACCATAAATATGAATGCAGGTTAATATTTAAAGACGTAAGAGGGCACAAATAAAAAGATTTGAAATTGACAAGTTTTCCATTTCACTGACGTAGGCTTTAAACACATGATAATTTTATTGTCTCCTATGTCTTCTCTTTCTTTCTTTTTCTTACTGAAACCAAACAGACTCTCGGATCTGTTTTTTCTTTTTTCGTTTTTCCACGCAATCAAAACGGAATAATCACGTATTTATGAAGTATTGGCAAGGCGTAACGGACGTGCGAACTTTACTAATAAATCGGGGCACGGTGGAGTAATGGATAACGGCTCGGACTGACGAACCGGAGAGCCGAGTTCTAATTCCAGTCGAATCTATTACATACACTTACGTGCTAATACCCTTGGGAAAGGTATGAATCCTCTTCTTCTCCACCCCAACTATGGGTAAATAGCAGAACAGATTGGGTTTTATAGCCTTGGATGGCAACTGGTCTACCGCAGAAAGAAATGGCAGCCTACTGTGGGAAAAAAAATCTGCCTCGTCAGTCATGTATAGAAAGATACATGATCGCCTAAGCGTGTATCACTCATGGCACATAACTGACTGATTCTTCGCGAATAAAATAAACTTTTGTTACTTTTGGACATATTTTTATTGCTTTTCTTGATTGTCATTATTTATTAACATTTTCATGCATTCATATAAAAGAACGATGCCAAAAATATCAAATACTTACCGGAATAACGAGACAACAGTAGCGCTAAGTGATCTTGAACTTCTTTCTTTGTAATTTTCATGAATCTTAAGCCTCTTTTATTGCATTCATTTTTCGCCTGATACCATGTTTTCTTTTCCGTCGACAGGAAATAGCAAATGTTTTCTTTTCGATACAAAATGAAGCCATCATTCTGAGGACAGTTTTCTGAAACAATTCAAAAGATGACATTTTTAATTAAATTTCTTTAGATGTTGGCCTAGTAGAGAGTTGTTCAGATATTCCCGAACATTCATCCTGCAGATCATAAATTGAATGACAACCTAACGTAATTTTACGTGGCATGCGCCAAATTTTAGCATTACTGTTTCTCTTTGTGGAGTAATGGATAGCGACTCGGATTGAGGAATCGGGGAGCCGAATTCCTGTCGAATCAATTAAATTCACTTACGTACTAATAGCCTTGAGAAAGGTATGAATCCTCTTCTCCCACCAGCTATGGGTAAATAGCAGGACAGACCAGGATGGAAAATGGTCTACTGTAGAAAGAAATGACAACCTACTCCGGGAAAAAAAATCTTGTCAGTCATGTATCGAAAGATACATGATCGCCTAAGCGTGTTTCACGCATGGCACATAACTGACTGACAGTTTCTCTTCCAGGTGCATGGTGGGGATTAACATTTCAACTTAAATCTGATAAAGAAAATTAAAACAGGTAGCATTAATGGTGTTGGCCGCTAACCCCAGCAACACGGCGTTAACCACAAAATTTCGTGTTTGATGGTTCCGGGTGTTGCGGGCAACAAGTGCGATTTTATGTTACTACCCATTGAGGTGCGAGACAGGATTGTTAATCGCTGGACCAAGTGCTGGCTGTAGGTGTTCCAGAAGTATTCAGAACATGATCCATATACAACGGGCTCGCACAAGAGAGTCAAGCGGACATGTGTAGTTTTTCTAGAACTTAAATGATTTTCACCTAAATTACAGAAATATATTAATATTATTTGTACTTAAGAGATAGACAGATTTAAACACGACTTTGATATTTCTAACTAGAAAAATAGGGTTTTAAGTCTAGAACGCCAAGTCTACAGGGAAGAGATACGATTCCCGAAAAGAACTAATTATTTTAAGACTTTTGCCAGCTTGTCCCAGGGTGGTATTTCCTACGAAAAGATTCTCAGAATCAGTTTTCCAAAGTACTTTTTTTTCTTCTGAAGTGAAAATCGCCAATGGTTGATTTTTGCAGAAACGTGCGAGGGGTGGGTCTCATTTTTAACTGAGCTATCAATTTAATTCAGTCAGGACTTCATGGATCTAGCAAGCGAAATTTCTTAAATGCTGATAATCTCGTTTTTCTTACAATGATGTTCACCCTGTACAAGGCCGAAAACCCACTCGATGTGATAAGGAGATATTTGGCGCAGATAAAGGTTGACACTAGACAACGATCGGGGAAGCATCCTCTTGGGAGTCGGTTTCACGAAACAGCGGTTCGTGGGGAGAAGCTGCTCGAGTGGAACTTATATAGCAATTTAGCACACTTTTATTCGTTTCTAATTTTGCATCTGACCCATTCAGACTTCGTTTTTTAAGGATTTTTTTTACCGTAAGGTTCAACCTGTACAAGGCCCTAGGTCCACTGGAGGTAAAGGGTTACGTTAAGTGGTAGTTTATATAGATAGGAGGGAGGTAGATGACGGCAGTGATCGGGCAAGCATTTTCTTGGGAGTCTGTTCCATGGGGCAGTGATTCGTGGAAGAAGCTATTTTAGTGGAACTTACTTCTCGCCGGAAAACGGATGGAATGGGAATGGTTTGCTACTATGCAAGTGGCATGGCGTAATGAAGGTTATACCTAGCGGAACCAAAGAATGTAGTTCGTCCGAGTACTTTCCATAATGGTAGAGATAGAGCAGTGAGAGACTCGCCACATCCTGCCTGTAAGAGAGAGGTTAAAGGGTGGGAAATAATTCTTCTCCAACAAGGACTCGAAGACGCTTTTGAGCTCTATCAAAACTAGAAAGTAAGAAATAGGCAGTTCCCGACCAAATATTGTAACTGTACTCTATTTGGGGCTTGATCTTGCTCTTATGAACGAAGAGGGTAGCATAAGGAGTTACTGCAGTGGTACAGGGAACCAGTCATTTTATCTGCAGACCTTGTGTCACATGTTGCCCTAGTGGGAGGGAGACTAAATATAGTCATTTTATCTGCATTTTCAGCGATGGATCGTATATAGGAAAACCACTTGAGGTCGCGGCTGAGTTTACAAAATATTGAAAGAAATCAAGTATTAGGAGTATCTATATCATCCTCAAGTAGAGATGTAGAGCAGCTCATTTTCCCTTTACTTTAATTCTCATAGGGCAACGAGTTGGGTTTTTTGCGCTCACTGTGGTAGAAAGTTCGATCCTGGGTTGGGGTACTACAGGATTCGGCGGAGAGGTGAGAAAGGATGAAGAGGAGAGCGACTGTTTTCGCTTGTTATTTCATCTGGTAACTTAGGCACTTAATTCTTTTCAACTGAACAAGGCCGGTGGGGGCACTCAAGGTAGAATGTAACGTTAAGGAGTAGTTTGTAAGGATAGAATGGTAAGATAACGTTTAACTCTAGGCGTGAATAGATTAAGATTGTAGTGATCGGGGAAACATCCTCTTGGGAGTCTGTTTCACAGGACATTGGTTCGTGGGAAGAAGCTGTTCGAGTGGAACTTATTTCTCACTGATGGAATACGGAAGGAATGTGGTGGGGGTTTGTTACTATGCAAGTGGCATGGTGGGTTCGAGTCATAAAGGTTAAGACTGGTGGAGGTAAGGAATATAGTTCGTCCGAGCACTTTCCATGGTATTAGCGATAGAGCAGTGAGAGATACGCCACATCCCGCCTGTGAGAGAGAGAGAGAGAGAGAGAGAGAGAGAGGTTAAAGGGTGGAAAATAAGTCTTCTCCAACAAGGACTCGAAGACGCTTTTGAGCTCTATCAAAACAGGAAAGTGAGGACTAGGCAGTACCCGCCTAAATATGGCAACAGTACCCTATTTGGGGCCTGATCTGGCTCTTATAAACGTAGAGAATAGCATGAGAAGTGACTGGGGCGTTACAGGGAGTCGATCGATTACCTGCATCTTTAGCGATAGATAAGAGATCGGGTGTTGAAGCCCAACACGCTCTCAAGGCACAGATCATCCTCAAGTGGAGATCTATTCATCGTGAGTGGCGGTAGTTCGGAGTCTGATCGGCGTTGATCAAATGTAACCGGTTTGGTTTTCGAAGCATTGAATGTAACCAGCCATTTTTTCCCCATTGAGAAGTTAATGTTAGATCGGAAGAGAAGTCAAAATCTAAATGTCAAAATTGATTCAGCACCCACAACATAGATAGAAATAGAGATATAAATAAATAGAAGGGAATTTATAATGAAAACCGATATTTGGTGTCCGGCATATGGCGTCAAATGATCAATTTTGCGAGAAGAAATTTCCTTATATCTTACAGATTTAAATTGTTTCCTTTTTTGAGTGTGAAATTGCGCTAAAAAAGGAGGGAAAAAATGTCGCGGGCATTTTATGTTAGTATTATCAGAATTTGGGTTGGTCTGAGAAGAAAAAAATTATATACAGGAGAACATTTCATTGAATGAATTTTGATATTTAGGGTCTAAAAATATACTTTATATAAGACATTTTAGAAAAGAGTGTCACCATAAACTAAAAAGATTAATTTCAACAAGATTCTAGTGACTTTTCTAGCAAAAAGAAAAAAAAGAAAAAGCAACTATCCAAAATTGATCACCGAAAAATAAATGATTAAACATGTGCGAGTTTTGTTTAACTTCAAACGATGGTAAATTGGTCGATAATTGCTGTTAGGATAAAATTAGACCAGTTCTGAAATCCTGAGACTGTCTACTTTCAAACTTGACATAGGATGTATCACTCGAAAGATGTTCGAAAAAAATGCCAAATACCCGCTTGCGAGCCCATTGTTGGTGTGGTGAATACAAAATAAATATAACTCTCTTTTCACCATTGTTTTCAAATTTTCGAGCCTTTTCGAAAATTTATTCTGACCAATAGAAGAAGGGCCCCAAGGCAAACTTTAACGAGGCTATGTGAAAATTTATTTTGACCAATGGAAAAGGGACTGAAAAAAGTAACGAGCCGATATAAAATCCCTTTTTGATATAAATACGCACAGAAATTTGAATCAAGGCAGAGAGGAAGAGAGAAAGAAAAATCAGAAGGAAGCAGGAGACAGAAAGACAGAGTTCCTTGCGTCTGAATAAAGCAGGTGTCAAATTACACGCTGATACATTATAGGACTCTATTGAGAACAGGGCAATTTCAAAGAACTCTATTAAACTCCAAAGCTAAATAACTTAAAATATATCTTTTCCTTCATGTTGAATACAACCGTATAAGTTTTATATGAAAAACGAACTCTCTCAATTTGTTTTAAACATTTTGGAATATTAATTTGTGTCTGATGATTTAATATGAACATTTCCTCTTCGAAAATACAAAATTTGAATATTTGATTCCTTTTCTTGAAACAAGATATTAACTACAAATTTGTTAATTCCTTATTTAGTTAAATATAACACATATGTTTCGTCGTCATTTTCCTCAATGTTTCATTTTTTCGATTTTTTTTTCATCCCAGTAGGTGGATTTCTGACTTTCCTTATTTTTATCCACTGAATTGCTACGTCTGTATCGTTGTCTAGATGGAGTCTCCACAATACTAGTGCTTGAATTGTGGGATTTTTAAATATACAGATCTCTACCGAATATCTAGTTTTTTAATATGTTGTACCCAATTATCTAGCACATTTGAGACAGACTTAGTTACCTGGCTTAGAGCAATGGTTAGAAAGTTGGGCTGATAGACGACTGACGCTTACAGTGGGTTTGATCATTGCGTGATTATATATATATATATATATATATATATATATATATATATATATATATATATATATATATATATATATATATTACACACACACATATATATATATATATATATATATATATATATATATATATATATATATATATATATATATATATATATATATATATATATATATATATATATATATATATATATATATATATATATATATGCAAAATTAAATTCAGGGTTTTTAGCTTCTATTTTTTGAAACATGGTTGGAACTGTGTGAAAAAAAAAATTTATTTTAAATCAATTAATTTATATATATATATATATATATATATATATATATATATATGAATAAACAACAATTTATAGACTTAAAATTATGTAATTTAATGTATGTCAAGGTGAACAGAATTCTGCTAATTAAAAATAATAAATTTTATCAAATGTTTAAAAAGAAAATTCAGAGACCGACTTATATTTTCGCACACACATACATACACACACACACACACACACACACACACACACACACATATATATATATATTTATATATTCAATTTTTTATTTTTTTGCGTTCGTATAATTTTTTATCTTCTGGACATAAAGTATGTAAAAATTGTCCGAATGTTCTGTATGTCCAGCGCCTTCGGCTATTCCTTTAGCCATTATGAAGTATGATTTTAATTTTATTTTTATGTATCTAATGTTATAAAAATATTTTTATTTTCGAAACACGGTCAGCGCACTGTGGCTGTGTTCATAGTTATTTGAGTGTGTGTCTAAAGAATTTTTATGCTTGCTTGTAAAGCAAAATAAATTATAAACGATGATTTTTTTTTTGCATCATTGTTAAAATGTTCTGCAAATGAACTTAAGTGCGAGAGTTAAAGGTTTCTCATCTTTTAGAAACTGTAATATTTTCCATAACGACATAATATGTTTATAAATGAAGATCTTACCTGAGTAGATTTGATAGTATCGCCAATTCTCATCTTTTTGGTCCGTAGGATTCGGCTCAAGCAAGATACTGTGCGCTTGACATTGTCCAGTCTTTGAGTTGTAGAAGAATGTCACACAAGAAGTATTCAGCGAGCAGATTTTTGCACAATTTTCTAAACAAGTAACTTGTGATTTTACAATGAGAGCATAGTCCTGAATTCGGCCGTTCATTGTTGGGACGAGGCCAGCATAATACTCGTGACAAATGGATCTGACGCTCTCAATACAAAATAATTGAACCAGAAGCAATATAAATAACCACATGACAAATCTGCTCATTGTATATTGATCAATAATAAAAAAAAAATTATGTACACATTGCGCATGTGCAGGCGGATTTAATCTGTGTAGATGGATTTGGATAGAGTAAATAAATAAACCCTCGCTTTTGTTTTCATTGAATACGCTTAAAATAAACAAAATATATTGCTTGATATTAACGAAATGACCGCAAATTACGGATATTACAAACACATTCAATCATTGTTAATCGATTGACTTGTTTTGCTTAGTATAGTAACACTTGAAAAAAACTTTTGAACGATGAACAATATAAAAATCATTTTTAATAAAAAAGATAATATTAAAATTCTACGCGAAAAAATATCACTAATCTTGGTACTGTGCAAAAATTAGTATAGAAACTATTTTAATGAAATAAAAGTTAGTCAGTAGAGATTTAATATATTAATTATTGACTTGTCCTTATTAATCAGGTTGTAATATTTTAACACTATTATATTAATTAATGCATTATCTATTTCGCATTTTTTTATCTGTCCGCAGATAAATAACTAATTATTTGGATTATATCCGACAATCTTATATGGTTCAAAGGGGCGGTCTTAAAGAGAAGAATATTTTACTAAAACTATATACTAAAATCTGATATAAACACGTAAGGAGAACTGTTAAAATATGGCCTGATGTAAATTAATATTGTTATGTAATTTATTATGTTAAATTGTGTCAATTAAGTTAATATAGTCGTGAATATTGATGAAGGAAGATCAGGATATCTTTCTTTTAGTACTCACCACGAAATGACCCTTCTAATATTTCCGTTGACACTAACAAGTCTTCCAAAAGCTGTAGATAGCCTAAAGGTTTCTGTTTTCATGAAAAGATGACGAGCATTTTTCGACATTTGATGTTGTTTTGAATGGAAACATATTATTGCTACGAGTGCTGACGAATTTTACTGTGTAGATAACGAAATGCATAAAACCCCGGAAAGTCCATACGATTATAATGATACAGTGTGATTTCATCGCTTGATAAAACGCTAATGAAAGCTGATGATGAAAAAATTTAAAAAAAAAAAAATCATAGCGGATATATAAACATTGCGCATGTCCAAACAAATCTAATCTGGATAGTAGGGTTTGGCTATGGTGAATGAATTTTCTCAGTGATTAATTTCTTTCTTTTTTTGTTTTCATTGATTATCAGGTAACGCAAACGCAATTCAAAGCGTACTACCAACTAAATGTCCGCAATATCTGCATATAATTTAATCCTTGTTCATCGACTGACATGCTTACCTATTATTGTTACATTTGAAGATCATAATTGAACGATAGACAAAGATGAATACCAATGAACTGTTACAGATTTCGTTTCCTGAATGAATGAATTGAAAGAAAAGGAAATAAACGCAAGAGAAAATCAATACAAAAAAATAATTAATAGATTAAATGTATTACACAGTCTGGATAAAATATTTTAGGAAGGACTCTTTTCTTGAATTTCTGAGAAAAGACAAGCTAAACACCGTTAAGAACTGATGCTAACAATAATCCGAATTTCTGTCTACGAAGTTATTTCCGAAAATAAACCGAAGTCGGTTTTTGTAAAACAACACATCTTCATACTTGCGTACAAGTATATCTTTATATTTTTACATGTTTTTTTTTTCCATTTCTTTAAGCGATTTAAGTATTTCTCGCCTAAAGAAATATCTGGTAGAATCAAAAGGTAACCTCTCCTAACTCGTGCATTCATGTAACTTGGTATTCAAAATTTCTATCCGTTTATCTCTGAGTCTTTGTCAGAAAAAACCCATCACCTCGGCAAAGGAATACACAAAGATTACAACAGATCAAAGGAGAATTATAAAAACATTAACGAAAACCACTTCTATTCGACAATAAAACAGCATGATTAAAAAATGGTCGAGAGGGAACAGCTGATGTAATCATGTGAAGCTATGATGGAGCATAAACACGCGAACAGGCTGGAATATACATGCTTCATACCCTAGCTAAGTTAATTAACAAAAGGACACAAGTCTGTGGAGACGATAACTTATAATCCTATGAAAAAAAAGAAAAGAAAAACTAGAAAAGGAATTAGGAATATTTTTAAAGAAATGAAATTTGAAATCGTTATTAAATGAAATATAAAATGCTAGAAATTTACTTAATGTAATTTCCCCGCCCTAAACCATTCAGGAAACAAAATGGCAGCTCAGTATTCATAAATTACTCTTCCTCAGATTTACCTACGACAATCAATCAAAATTCACAATCCATCAGCCACTGATTATCTGAAAATTTATTAAAGGAAGACTTTTTAATGAAGAAAAAGCGATTAGGAAACGATCATAAAGAAAATTGGTTTTAAGGCAAAATTAAAATTCAAACCAAATAGACCAATGAAAAAACAAAGAGTAGATAAAAAAATCAATCAATTCTACTCATTGTACAAAATAAAAATGCGTGTGCACAGGCCCGCGAGAGAGATTGGTCAAACGGAAATATCACAACGAACCGTAGTAAATAGAACAGTTTTCGTGCAAACATCATGAAACTTTATATATGGTGGGAATGGATAAAAATCATCCATTCAGAGCGCTTTTCGGGTAATCCGATAAAAACATCATTAACTTCTCATGTAACAAGAGGGAAAAGCTATTAAAAATATAGTTCGCTGGTAAATACTATTATTGTAATAGATACTTAATATTTATTGTTTATTTATCACATCTAATCTAGTCATTACAAACACCGGATTGATTGATTGATTTGTTTGAGATTTGAAGTAATAAAAATATGTTATTCTGCTTTCGCAATTGAATACATGGTAGATAATGGCCAGCTTTCGCACATATACAAGTTTGTGTGGACATAACTATTAGTGGTGGTGATATAGGCGTTTTATGTTGCATTTTTAAAAATTATTTTGGGATACAATCTGATATAATAAATTATAGGATATTATATAGATTAATGCCATGAAATTTCTTTCGTGTTGGTTGGTCGATTTCATTTTGCAGTGCATGGATTATTTAATGACGAAATCTAAATATTTTGAATACAATATTATGGCTTCAACTAAATATACTTTAAACGCAATTGTATCCCTTTAACTACAGATAAAATGTATCGTTGGTCGTTTTGCTATAGGATATATTGTTGATATTTCTACTATAAAATATATGGTTGATATATTTCAATATAAAATGTATTGTTAGTCATTTTGCTTTAAAATTGTTATGTTGGTAATTTTACAATACATATGTATTGTTGGTAATTTTACTTTAGATATGTATCCTTGGTAATTGTTTATATAAAAGTGAATTGATGGTCATTTTGCTATTAATATGCATTTTTATACTTTCATAAGGTTGTTTTATTTGGGGGTTCACTATTTGACCGTAACTGGGAACCTAACAGTTGCTACCAACCTGAATCAAGTCGGACCTGGGAACAACGGTAATTAAAAAGTGCTTTCACCCTCTCCACCCTCTCGGTCAGTGACCTTGCTGCCGATGTAGTTTATCGTCATCCCAGGGCTAGCCAACACAGGACCTCGAATATTGCCGTTATGTAAAAACAATGTTGCTTATAAATTCTCGTGCAGTATGGAAAAGTGTATCTCAAACACTAATAACGAAAAAAAAAACATTGAATCTTTCTCCCACGGTGGCCTCGAACTGAAAGGCCGGCTAATGCTCCTGATGCATAAAATCTGGGATTTAAAAACGCCAACACCCTGATGATCTTCAAAAAAAAAAAAAAAAAACGAGACCCAGCGGAAACTATTGTGTCATCTCCCTCCTAAGCATCGCTGGCAAGATCTTTGGCCGGATTTTACTGAATCGACTCCTCCCCGAGACAGAAGAGATCCTTCCAGATTCCACTGTGGTTTCCGGCCTTCGAGGAGCACTGCTAATATGGTCTACTGTGTGCGACAGTTACAGGAGAAGAGTTGTGAGCAGCAACAACCATTGATGTTCATCTGGGATATCCGGAAGTCCTTTGGCAAAGTCTCAAGACCACTAATGTGAGCCAAACTGGCGCACTTGACTGTCCGGATCCCTTCGTGTCGCTAATCCGTATGCTCCACGACTTAATGGAGGGCCGGGTGAACCAACGAGGTCTCCTCTCGGACCCGTTTCTAAACTCCGGTGGCCTTAAACAGGGTTGCGTGTGAGCTTCGAAACTTTTCTCCCTTTATCACGCTATCACGATCTACGAGATCCCCGCCTCGCAGTACTGGTATTGACATCCGATACAGATTCGATGGCGGACACTTCCCGACTTTGTTTTCAGACAAGGAGTACCGTCACCCGTGTGCGAGAATTTCAGTATGCTGACAACAATGCAACCTCCAGAGATTGGAAAACCGGTATAACGATGCCTACAAACACTTCCGGACGCAGATCAATGCCAAAATGACAAAGATTCTCATTCAGCCGGTCCCCAGACTTGCAACTCAGGACTTCATTATGAACATCGACATATAGCTGGTAGGAGTCGTCGATGAATGATAGTACCTTGACAGCGTCCTCTCGAATAATATCTCCTGTGAGAGGGAACCCTTGACAGCAGGATCAAAGCGGGACATACTGCGTACGGAACGCTATCATACCAGACCATCAGCAATCACGGTCTCACTATAAGAATCAAAATCATAGTTTTCCATTCCTCTGTACGCCTGCGAGATCTGAAGTTTGTATCGTCTGGAGCTGTTTCAGGAAACAAAGCACCGAAGAATCCTTCACTTCGGTTGGGAGGATCGCTTCACCAACAACGAGATCCTCTTTCGGACATCACTCCCAAATGACCAAATTCCCAAAACGACGCTTCAAGGATCAGTTGAAGACATCCATGGCATAGACCGACATTGACACTGCGACCTGGGAAACCGTTGCTGCAAATCGGCCTTCCTGGCATAGGACCATCCGTGGTGGGGGATCAAGTTGTTGTAGAGTAGTTTTCACAGTGGAGGCTTGTATTTCACTAAGTCGGTCCTAAATTAGGTTCGACGTACAAAACGTTAGGAATTTGAAATAATAGTTAATGACGCAGCAATCTAGTTGTGGGGCTCATACTTTAATGTCCGACATCGACTGACTCACTCAACTCCACTGAGCCCAACTGGCGACCGGTACTACTACTACTACTTATTGTGTGTGGGAGAGTCTATTACAATAGAATAGGTAATGTTCCGTTATAACACAAGTCCAACCGTCAACATGAAGAGGAAGTGCGACGTGCTGTCAGGAGTGGGGTGGTGTGACTCATAATATAATAAATGACCATGAGAAAAGCATGGTTGCATAAGGTGAAGCTGAAGTGCAGAAACTTTCATTGATTGACCTTGTGATTCATTAACAGACATTACGAAACTTACTCTGACTGCAATCGTTTAAAATCAAAAGGCATATCTGTTGGAATCAATGAAATTCTTGGAATTACTACAGTCTCTCCTTTCCCTTGACCAGTTATAATAAGAGATTCCAACAAGTGAAGTAACATTTTCTGGATCCACAGTTGTATCATTGGATAGGTACGTCCTTTCTTCTGTTGGGATATATTGTAGAATTAATTGATGGAACTGTCCTGTTTCATTTACGGGAGCTAAAATTGCTCTCTCACACAACCAATATGTATAATAGAAGTTATCTGCTATATTGGGGTATACTTTAAAAATTAATTTCTCAATGTTCCCGAGCAGAGTGCCGAGAACCTCAGGAAAGTTGATTTGTCCATCTTGATCATGTGAAATTTTTCCATTTCCAATTTTTAAAAGGAGATCACTAAATTCCTTTGCTGTACCATCTTCATTGAGATCCACTCTCATATTAGTGGTCAAAAGGCGTCTTTCAATATGATCCCACAGATAAAAACTTTTCAGGCAGGCATGAAATTCATCTGCAGCTGTTCCATATTTGACAACTTCTCATTGCACTAGAGAGAAGGATCGGTGCACGCACCGAGGCCAGCGCAAACGACAGTTGTTGGGGCTCGGGACATTTTTGTTCCATGCCCGGGTGCATGCGCTCGGGCTCCTCACATTAAACCGACTTTGTGTCACAACCGACCTCGTGGGGGACTCGAGTAAATACCAAATTAGTATAAAGTAGATTTGTGTCCTTTTAATCCCAGATTTCGTGAGAGAATTGAGCTCCAATTTCGCATTCATTTATATATATATATATATATATATATATATATATAATTATTTTTTATAAAAAAAATTATAACATAAGTATGTTATAAAATCACTACAAAAATAGCCATGAAGAAATGAATTGAATAAACATATATATTTTTCTTTTCTCAATAATTTTGTAGTTTTTAAACTTAATAGTGATTAAATTTGGATTTTAAAATTGCCAGTTTTTAATTTTAATATTACATTTTATCATATAATTTTATAATTATTGGTTAGTATATATTATTTTTAATATTACACGTATTTTAAAGATCTGAATAGCTATTATAACATGATTTCGTTATCAAGCTTTTGAATCTTTATATACTTGGTTTTTGATTGGTTATTCTAGCTTTTGTAACAATGTTTCCCCCTAGTGTAGGATCGTTAATTAATCTGAAACTTTTAAAACCATTTATTTTATTTTCAACATCATCACTTGATAAGACACAGAGTGTGTTGAAACAAAATGGCTATTTTTGTAGTGATTTTATAACATATTTATGTTATAAATTTTTTTTATAAAAACTAATTATATCTGCTCTACTTTGTATTGAGCACTCTTTTAAGAATAATAATTGTTGGTTCTTGGAATTCATTCCGTATATACCAATTATATACTTGGTGTATATATATATATATATATATATATATATATATATAGGGTGCGATGGATAAATTTCAGTCTAAATTACGTAAAAATTAAAATAACACTGACATATCATTTTAACAGATATATTTAACAAAATTACACAAAAATATGAAATAATAAAGAGCAAATTTATTCAGTAAACCCGCCATTAGCTTCAACCACGTCCTTAAGACGGTTTCGGAATTTTCTACATCCTTGTTTAAGTTTGGTGAATGCTGCCATAATCCTTGCCTTCAGTTCATCTTTAGTGTTACAAGGAGTTTTGCTGGTTTCTTGCTCAAATGCGCCCTACACATAACAATCAAGGCGTTGCAGTCTGGGAAGTTAGTTGGCTAGATGTAAGGGGTGTTGTGGTCGCAGAAATTGTCTGAGAGCCATGATTAGGATCTACTGATTGTATGGCATGGTGCAGAGTTCTTTTTTCCAGGCATAGGATTATCCAGCAGCCATCCTCTTGACCTAGAACAGCACTACCTCTTCAAGGCACATGATGTAGGCCTCCGTGTTTAGTCTGAAGCCCTCACCAACAAACTTGGGTGTTCTTTGTTATCAGAACGATCGGCTGTACCTTAGTAATCAGCATTAGACTCATCCAACTCTTGCCGAATCCTCTGCACTGTTCTCAGATTGACGCTCAAATACTCTGAAATGTACGTATTGGAGCGTCAGGCGCGAAAGCCAAGCAGTATAGAATTCCGTTTCCAAACTTTTCGCACAGTGTAATCCGCCATGGTAGTTTTTTTTCACAGACGGTATCCAACTGATCCTACTATACTGTGATTTTTTTTGTGTGTGATTTTTGGGGATGTGTGTGTTCTTACCTTTTTGTGTCTCAGTATATTCGCTTGCACTATTTACTTTATGTCTACTTATATGTATGTGTTGGTTATTTTTTTTCATGTGAATTTTTTATAAGACATGATGATGTGTAAATAAACATTGACTTGATTTAGTATATTTTTGTAAATGTGACTATAACTTTTTTTTTAATGTTTTTTTTTTATATGCAACTATATGTTTTTATAAATATCTATAATAATTTACATATGTAGATCTGTCATTATATTAGCGAAGGACAATGTATTATATTTTTTTATATAATTAATTAGATGTATATCTTTATTTTAATAATCCTAACTTTTTAACTTGAAGTAAGTAATTTGTGTGGATGAGTTTTTTTTTATTTAGATTTATGTTTATTTTAATTCGAAATCTTTTTTTATAACAATCCCCGAATATAATATGATCTGCGCTACCAATACAATAATCTGATATTTACATAAAAATATTAAAATTGTGTAACAGTCAGTCCCAGTTCAGCCCTGAAGATTGCACTGTGCATGAAAGCTCACAAGTCGTGCTGCTGGTAAGTGAATATATATATATATATATATATATATATATATATATATATATATATATATATATATATATGTATGTATGTATGTATGTATGTATGCTTGAGAGAGATATGAAATTTCATTTTGGAAGTGCTATCTGATGATCCAGCGTCCTTTAAAAGGGCTCTGGTGAAATAAATTATTATAATGGTACCTTTAAGTGGTCTGTTTTTCTTTTAAAAAAAAATATATATATATATATATTTATATATATATATATCGGGAGAAAGAGAGAGAGAGAGAGAGAGAGAGAGAGAGATGCTTCTTCATACATGTTTCACTAAATATAATAGACGAGAAAATATTTTGCAACTCTTTTATTTAATTTTATTTCTTTGCAGTTTTTGTTTTACGAGTATTATATATATATATATATATATATATGATAAAAATATAGTTTCAAGGTATGTTATATTTATGTGTTAAAGTGCTCAGGAATAGAGCGTATGGACATTGAGGTCAACACTCAGCAGTGATAATGTGTTTCAGAATTAAACGCAATCATCAGGCACTGAAGATTGCGTTTAAACGAGAAAAAGACTGTCGCCGCTGGGTGTTGACCTCAATGTCCACTTTAAAAATACACACACACACTCACACACACACACACACATACACACATATATATATATATATATATATATATACATGCACAATTTTGTTTAAAGATTAACAAAAGATTTTGTGTAGGACTTTTTATTTTAATTTTTTTCTATATTTTTATTATAGTTTCAGGAAAATATTTGAATATCTCTTGTACGAGTCTTCCTGTGACAGTTCTTGGCATTGTGTCGTTTTTATTTATTTATTAAGTTAAAGTTACGTGTAATTGTTTTTACTTATCATCAGTTAGATACAAGTCTGGTTTACACTTGAGTCAAAATGGTTAATATACTTTCAGTTTACACCGGAGTAAGAAGATAAATATTTATTGTGTTTGCTCATCTCTATTCTAAACCTCGCCGCCAGAGAAAGAATACTGTTTTAAAAATACGATTCATAGACAGACAAAAATACAAAGCAGATAATTGATTCAAATCGCTGCCGTTCTATGGACGTTTTAACACCTTTTCGCACATGAAGTACAGTTCATCTGAACAGGGTTTTTTATTCCATTTATAGTCGCGCAGAGGGTCGAGATAGATGCAGGAGTCATTAAGATTTAAAGGATTCGTTGTCACCCAATCAGAATAGCCGGTTAAAAGCTGGTCGTCACTCCATTTATTGATACCGTTTTCGTTTCTTAAGCCGATATAACAGAAATCTAAGAAAAAGAAGCAAAAGAAAAAATGAATTCCATTCAGTTTCTGTAACTATTACGGTTTATACGAAGAGACTAAAAATAAACGCTATTTCCGCCTACGGGAAATTGCGCATCTAACATGATTTAAAACCCTTAGACAATTCGCATTTTCACGGGCCTTACATATCCCCAAGAGTGGAATGAGCTACTAGATAGTAATTGTTTTTATCAAGCCATCATCTCCACACTGATTGCGAACGAAGTCTATAGAATCCAGACGACACTATTCAACCTATAGGTGAAGGGAGAAGAAAATTACTTTTACTGATGTTCACTCGATACAAAGCAGTTGCTTTAGAGGCTTACTAAATGAGATTTTTGTAAACTCATGGGAAAACAGCTATCTGAATGAAACTTCATCTTCACTGATGGAATATGAAGGAAATGGGTAGGGGTCGACTGATAGTATGACAGATCCTCGCTTTCAAGGTCTTGACAGGTGTATGCAAGGAATGTAGATCATGCGAACACGTGTAATGAAAATTGCTACAGATTAGCCAACAATATTTCGCCTCTCGGAAAAGGGTTGAACAGTGGAAAACAATTCATCACCCACAAGTCCGCGAATTCTGTCGAGGTTGGAAAGTGAGGCAATTTCCAGTCCAGTTGTAGCAGCAATACTCCTTTTTTTGGTCTGATCTGATTCCCGTGCTTTTACAATGGTCTGCTCATTCTATCACTTCCAGAAGTACATGCCTACATCTACCATGCTTTATCTTTACAAGGGACAAATTAAACAAAAAATAGTGAATAATTGAAGCCATATCTGAGATGAAGCTGCTAAATCCTTATAGGGCAGTGGACTTAAGTCTTGTTCAGTAATTAATTAGTATATTAGCAGTTTTTGCATAGAATATGCCTAAATACAGAATGACCGAAAATGAAGCCTTTTTCAATCTTTTTTTTTTTACATCTGAAGAATAACTCAGACACTAGGATGCACTTTAAATTTAAACGAGGAAAAATTAGTCATGAGAATAGGAAAATAATAAAGAAGTCATTAAGTCCTATATCTAAGTATCAGCTTACGGTCAAATCACGCTGAAACACCGGTTCTCGTACGATCACAGAAGTTAAGCATCGTAGAGCCAGGTCAGTACTTAGATGGGGGACCGCTTGGGAACACCTGGTACTGTAAGCTCCCAAAGTCCAACCCTTACCTCATAGTCGGTGGGGGTGGGGGTGTAAACGGTAGTGTCAGAGCTATGCCGCCCGGAACTTCGTTCCTGGTAGGGCCACCCAAGGCGGACAGGTCTGACACACACGCCGGCTAACAAGGGCTCTGGTGAAAATCCAAGGAGCGTCTGCATCGGTAACCGGCGGCTTCTGGCTGTTCCTGTCTCTGCGTCTGTGGGAACCCCGCGGCAAGCAAGAACGTTATCCGAGTAGGCCTGGGTACCCAACTTCTGTAATTTATCCCAAGAATCTTCTTCTCATAATAGGAAGAAGCGGCTCAATCCGCCCAGGGTAAATGCCGCATCAGTATGCTTTTTTTTTTAAACGAAACACATGTCATCCTATACAATCAGTGAAGCTTCTAAGACACAAGGTGTTTTGGGGCGCAAAAGAATAAGTAAAAAGGGAAGCCTTATTAAAGAGCGAGAACAATCGAAGAGAAATCAAGAAGACAGTAAATAACTATTGACATTGCATTTAAATTTTTGAATATCAAATTTGGCTAGAAAGTATGGCGCTAAAGCAAGTCTCCTCATATAAGCATTTATTTTGAGGACATTACATTCTATATGTAGTTGTACTTGATGTGTTTGGCAATTCTTTTAATGTTGAGTATTATATGTTAAAAACATACTCTGTTTACCTCATAAATGCACTTTGGGCACTCCCGAGGCGATGTAATAGTTAGCAAGCTTATCCCGCTAGAACAATTACGACTGAGTAGTGAGTTCGATCCTTACTGGGTGTCCCATACATTCGGCCTTGAGCCACATCTAAGCTACGCTTGGAAAATCACTACCACATTAATACACTTTGATATAGTTTTGCATTTAATGTTGGCAAGTGAAGAAAATGCTAATTCACAGAGGAATGCTGTAGAAAGTTGCGATAAAATATTCAACGCTTTACCATCTATTAAAGGATGTTCTTTAAGGAAGTCCAAAAATGATCAATGGCCACTTCTTTCCGCTTAATTTGTAAGCCACGATCAGACATTATAGGGATCAGCTCATCTTCTATTAACGATGAGTCAACGTCATCAATTGAAACTTAGATATGGAAGTAATATACTTGGTGTCTATAGCATTAAAAACAAAACAAAAAAACTTAATAATTCATCGATTAATCTTCTACTTGCGGTGCGCCTGATTACCTTTCAGGGCTCATAATTGTGTCCGGGCGCACCATTTGAGAACCCCTGACTGAATCGATGGACAATTTCTTTTTCAGTGCAATGTCTAGGATTTATTGATTTTGCCGTTTATTTTAAGAGGGAAAGGTAATCACCCCTTCAACAATTTAATTACCATTGAAATATAATGCCGTATAATATTGATATTTATTGTATTAAAAATACAATTGTGGCACAAGGCCGAAAAGGGGGAGGGCTTCAGGCTGGTCTTCACTATCTTATACCTAGTTCATCCGATTCATGACCCATTCACTTGTTACAATTTGCTCATTCAAACAAAAAACTCGTCCGTCACCAATCAATCCTCCATACACCATAAAACCGCATCCTCTCAGGGGGTACCTACAAAACGTACCCCGAGATTTCAAAATTTAATGATAGTAAATATGTCGTAGATATTGACATATAGATATAGATATTTGACAATGAGAGGGCGGGGATGAGAGCCCAAACAAACTAAATATAAAACAAGGCAAAATAAATATAACTATCATGTCATCTCATAAGTTCTGTCCGAATTTTGAATAAAGAAAACAAGTGACCAAATGTTACATTTAATTACAGATTCAATCAACAATATATTTTCGCTGAATATCTATAACTTCCTTCCATCTGTCAGCAAGCTTACTAATTCCATTACTGTAAAATTCTTTTGGCTTTGATTCGAAGAACTCACAAATGTCAGTTTTAACCTCTTCCTGTGTTACAAAAACTGTTTTTTCCAAATTATTCTGTAAGCTACGAAACAAATGGTAGTCTGAAGGAGCAAGATCGGGAGAATAAGGTGAATGAGGAATTTTCTCCCAACCAATCTTTTGTGACGTGATTCTTGCTGTGTGTGGTCGCACATTGTCCTGATGAAACATCACCTCTTTTCAGTTCACGAGAGCAGGTCTTTTTTTCCTCAAAGCTTGGTTCAAACGCTCTAATTGCTGACAGTATATTTCAGCATTAATTGTTGCATTAGGTGGTAAGAATTCAAAGTGGATTATTCCTTGGCGATCTCACCAGATTGAAAGGAGAACCTTTTGCCCATGAAGTTCCTTTCTTGGCTGTGACTGGGGTCCTTCCCCTTTACCAAGCCACGCTTAACATTTCGATAAAAGATCTATTTTTCGTCGCCATTCACACGCCTATCCAAAAAAAGGTGAAACAAGTTGGCGAGAATGGAGAGAAGAGCAGATGTCAAATGATCCATTGATGAAGATACCTGAAAACTTGTCTGCTCATTTTATCATTCAAATATGTTCTTGGCTACTTCTGCCATATTTTAACTTTCAAAGTCTCAGATTAGATCCAAAATTGAAAATAGTTGGCATATCTGAACTGCAGCACCTCAATACTGATTTCAGAAATCAAATTCTCTCTGGACATCAAGTAGAATTCCATAGGATCCATTGATGAAGATTCCTAAAAAATTGTCTGCTCATTTTATCGTTCAAATACGTTTTTGGTTATTCTGCCATATTTTAAATTCTAAAGTCTCAGACTAGATCCAAAATCAAAAACTGTTGGCGCATCTGGACTGCAGAACCTCAATGCTTTCTTCTTAGCCATGACAGAGTTCAAAATCATGGTCTTTTGTTTTTGATGGGGAGACTTATTATCATCAACTCTGCAGTCTGTTTCTCTTAGATGCAATTTCTAAAAACCTATGGTTAATCTGTCATTATTTCCAAAGTATATATCTGTTCACATGAGCTCTGTTCTTTTGTTCTAGCAGTTAAAAAACATTACAACTGGCACACGCTATAAAACTTCCTCGGACTCGAATCACCCTAATTTCCTCCGTATTCCCAATGCAAGGAGAAGTTTACACTCGGACAGATATTTCAATGGTCAAGCGTTTTCTATTCCTACCACTGCCTCTTTTATTCATATCACACAGCCCCTTTGTTTTAACCCTTTCAGCAGTAAGTATCTACCTTGAGTGAAGTTAGTATAAAAAATGACTGACCTCCAACTTTATACACAGAGTTGGCCCATATTCCACCACATATTTCATTTCTGTTGCCAGTACAAGTTTCTACACAGCCTGTAGATTCACCAAATTTGTCATAACCAATATCACCACAAAAACAGTAACTTCTTCGCTGAAACAAAGCAAATATCACTCGAATTTTACACTGCAGTAGAGAACAAAAGAAAAAAATATATAAAAATTCAATTGATATTGACTACTGTCAGATGTTCAAATTCTGGAACAGCCTTTTGCGTTCATTTTCGTATATGTTATCTTGGAAATGCAATGAATTCGTACCTTTTCCTTCCACTCCAGTTTAAATAGTAGGGTAGACTGGGCTCCGTAGCAGTAGATGGAGTTTAAAAAGTGGGTAGACTGAATGTCAAACCGTGAAGAATGTAACAGGAAACCTTGACACCATCTTTCCGAAGAAGTCATAGCAATTCCCAGATAATAAAGAAAAGGTATCTGTGTAGAGCCATGCTTGCATATATTCTGTTCGGGCATGGCCTTTTCAAAAATTTCGAAAATATGTGCAAAACTAGATTTAATTATCACTGTCGAGAAAATACTATATATATATATATATATATATATATATATATATATATATATATATATATATATATGTTTGTGTGTGTGTGTGTGTGTGTGTGTGTGTTTGGAAATTTTTATGACAAAGTGGAAAAGTTTACTTGTAACGCGTTTCGACTTTTAGGACTTCATTGGACTAAATTTGTTATGTTGATAGGACTACACATGCGCACAACAGAGGGATGCTGGGAATTTTATTTTTTTTTATCAGCAGAATGTGTAGTCTTACCAACATAACAAGTCTAGTGCAATGAAGTCCTGAAGGACGAAATGCATCACAAGTAAACTTTTTCCACTTTGTCATATAAATAATAAAATACAGAAAATAAAAAGATAAATGAACCAGAAAAAATGTCGATAATCAACATCTAACTAGAGTTCTCCTTCAAAATGCATAGTCAATGTGACGGGGTTCATCTAGCAAGCCAAACAGTATCCTCATCTGATTACTGATAGCGTGCCTTTGGTTAACCTCGACGCATAAGCGTGAATTGCAAAAAGAATATTGGCCGTTTCTGTGGCCGACGAGCGTTCGTGTAAAATTTATCGATCCACAAAAGGCATAGTGATGAAATAATAAAATTAAATTCACTCGGGACATCTTTATCCAACCACTTCTTTTATATTATACTAGCAGTAGAGCCCGGCGTTGCCCAGGGATGTAACAGTAAGAGATAGATCAAGTATCGACCATCATAAAGACTGAAAAATAAAATTGACAAGGATTATTGTTTAAGGTTGACGGACACGCATGTCTTAATTAGTTTTTTTTTTTTACGAATTGGTCAAACCCAAACTCAAACAAAAACATTGTTTTCAATCGTTATGAGTCTACCGATTGAATAGAATCATACTTATAAGAAACACTACCTGCCCCCAAAAAGTGAAGTTTTGTTGAAATCGCTTGAAAAATGTAGCAAATCTGATCCCATATATAAACGAACACACACACACACGCACACACACACACACAACCTGGGTTTTATAATAAGTATAACTCGATATGAGTTGTCCCCCTTCCCTTTCAGCGATGCCTCTTAATCATGTTTTCAAATTGATTTTGTGCAAAGACAATTGTGTTTTTCCAATTTTTGGCGTTGTCAGAACCACCGCAAGGTAATTTTACGTAGTTCTGTGAAGTTTTGTTGAAATCGGTTGAAAAATGTAGGAAATCCGACCCAATATATAAACGAACAGACACACACACACACACACACAACCTGGGTTTTATAATAAGTAAGATGATATAATATTATATCATATATTGACTTCCTCAATCTTAATTTAGGCGTATATAGGGTTACTCAGTCGTTTGAAGACATTTGCATGAATTTTGTAAAAGACGCAAAATTCATAAAAGAAGAGACTTATTTGAGAAATACTTAGCATAAATAATCTTGAAATACTTCTTGACGCATCTACTTGATGAATTCGCCGTTAGCCTCGATGACTGCGGCAGTACAGCTTAATCCTCGAGTACTGTGCTAACAGATTATCACTTCAGCCATTACCTGGGCAACATCCGCAGGAAATCCTATGCAAATGAGGAAGACTTGTAGCAGATACTCACAGACATCTTTGCGCATGAGACACCTGAGTCTTACCGTCAGCTGGAGGAACGTTGGCAAAAGTTTCTTCCGACAGGGATTACTTTGACGACTAATTGTTAAGTTTGCTATATATCATTTGACATTCTCGAATCAGATGATCTTTATATCATTTTTGTACTCGTTATGGCGTACTTCAGAAATTTTTTACTGTTTTTTTTTAATAAACTTCAAGGGACTTTAAAAACTCACTCAATGTTAAGATACTTACTTGGAGGCCTGCATATTTATAGCCATTCTGGCGGCATCTGTCCCTGCATATAGCAATGGACATATTAGAAAAACTTCCGATATGTTTTGCTAAGGCTCGATGAATCGTGTCTTTGTAGCATCCAACGTAGTCTGAATGTTCTAGAAGAAGAAAAAAATGATTAATATATTTGACATGATACCAATGTCAAATGTAAAGCTAATTCGAAAAGAAAAACAGATTTTAAAGGAGAATAGAAACAACATGCAAAGCAAAAAGAAAAACAGTCAACATTAAAATGGAAAATAGATGAAACTAAAGTGAAAGATAGCATCCAAATTTCTGAAATTACTTATTTTTACTAAATGGTAACCCAAGAGCCACTCTTAGAACGGTTCAGATTATAGTGCTCAGGGAAATATCCTCTCGGGCGTCTCTTCTAAAAATGGCGGTTTTTGTGAAGAAGCTGCTTGTGTGTAATTTCCTTCTTATCAAATTGAATACGAAGGGAATGGATGTAATTCGACCTTAAAAAATAATCATTAAAAGTGGAAAAAAATTTAAATTTTTTTCGATTATTTCACCCCAAGCAAGGCAATAAAGCTACTAAGACACAAGGTGTTACTGAGTGTGGAAAAATAGGTAAAGAAAAATTATTATTAAGGCGGGAGAAAAATAAAAGAAGAGGAATTAAGAAGGTAAATAAAAATGGGCAATGCATTTATATTTTTGAAGATCAAAGTTGACTCACAACCTAGAAACCGGAAGCGAAGCGTGAGAGAAAAAACTGCAAACACAGAACTTACGATTACATCTCGCAATTTCAACTGTAAAATAATACCTTGTTATCAATATGGTCAATCCGTGTCATCCGTGATCATGAATCTTTCGATTGACGAGGCAGATTTTTTCCAGCAGTAGGTTGCCATTTTTTACTGCAGTAGACCATTTGCCATCCAAGGCTATAGAAACCTGCCTGTGCTGCTATTTACCCATAGGTCGGGGGAGAGAAGATTCATACCTTTCCCAAGCACATAAGTGAATATAATGAATTCGACTGGAATTCGAACTCGGCTCTCCGATTCCTCAATTCGAGTCGCTATCCATTACTCCACCGTGCCTCCAAATGGTACTGCGCTTAAATTCATAAAGTCTAGGTACCACAGAAGAAAGCTCATCAGAAAAATTATCATAGAAATATTTATAGAAAAGGCACCGGAGCGCTAAATTTCGGCGGCGGCAAAGTGGCTGAAGCCGAGATGCCAGGACAGGACCATTAACATTACGGATTCTTCTTTGGATTTTATCAAGAATCTTATATATATATATATATATATATATATATATATATATATATATATATATATATATATATATATATCAGGAACATCAGTAGTAATATTCAAATCATAGACGAATGGTAGACTAATAAATATGAAAGATAGATACTGGGGAGAAACATTGTCTAGCCCGACACCGTGAAATAACTTTCCTAGCAGTAGACCTAGCAATTGATTCAATATAATCTATCCACTTCATATCAGCAGAAAACATTGGCTCTCAAGACACAAAGAATCAATCTCCTTGAGGTTAGCTTCATCCATGCTGATGGAAAGCAGAAAGTGGTCTCTCAGATGATTACAGGTTTTTTTTTTACTTTGTATGGGGAGAGGTGATCACTGATACGCAAAAGAGTGCGTCACGTGCCGGGAAAGCAGTGGGTGGATCATAGTTTTGACCAATGCAGGTATGTTGCGCACACACATCTGTCACAGTCCGAGATGCGGAAACATGGCGGTGTCGAAGCAGCTCGCTCAGGGTTGTTTGCTTTATGACTTTTAAGTTAGCTTGTCTGCAGCCGCATCAAGTCACTGTATACGTCAAGCCTTTGGGGATGTTAGTGTGAGTGAACGCACCGATAGGCATTGGTTCCAAACGATCAGTGATGAACCTAGCAGTGACCTGCCACTGGTCTTGAAAGATGAGTTCCTGAAGGCGACCACAGAGCAGGAGGACAGCTATGGAGAGCCCACCGAATGCTTCCAGGTTTCTGGTGAAGCAGTCAGATTTCACCTTCACCGCATAGGAAGTGGGTAGCCCATAAACTGTCGCAAACCAACAAGAAACAACGAGTAACAGCCTGTTTATCGTTGCTTTCTCGGTACTTCGATGTATTCATATTTGATCGAGTTCTCGCCAGCTCTACATACACGTAAGATCATACTCTATATCTGGTGGACTTGTTGACAAGAGATGTACCAACGGACTAAACCATCACTCTAGACCTGTACTGTTACTCCATGACAATGTCAGGCCTCATGTGGCGCGGGTGGCCAGGGACGACATACGGCTATTTTGCTGGGAGGCACTGTGCCATACAGCTTAATATACAGGTACTACGCCAACAGATTATCACTTCATCCATTACCTGGACAACAACATCTGTAGGAAATCCTATAAGGCAGACTTGTAGCTGACGCTCACAGACATCTTTGCGTCCAAGACACCTGTTTTTTACCGCCGGGGAATTGCACAGCTGGAGGCACGTTGGCAAATGATTCTGATTCAAATAGGGATTACTTTGACGAATAACTATATGTCAAGTTTCCTATACATTTTTTTTACCTAATAAATTGAAAACGGTAAGAACTTTCTTGGTTACGTTGGAGAAGGCTCAGACATTTCACCAGAGTTTTTAAAGACTGGAACTACAGAAGATGAATTCCAATAAGTAGGAAAGCAAGAAGCAGCAAGACATTTTATTGTAGAGTTTAGAGACAACGGGAATCAGTTAAGGAATACTGTAGGGTTGCCATCAGGTCCACATTCTTTGTAAGGATCCAGTTTAGAGATGAGAGCAGAAACCATGGAAGGAATTATATGCATCACTGGAAAGTCAGGCAACAATTTTCCAGATGAGTGAAGAACAGAATTTGAAGAAAATCTACGAGCAAAATATTCTACTTTAAAAGCAGATGTTAATCCCTACAAATAGAGGGAAGAGAGGAAGGATAGAATACTTACTTTTATTTAAGACACTATTGCAGAGCCGTTGTTAGAACCTATACGGTGCCTCGATCAATTAGCAAACAAAGACGATACGTTTACAATTATTACGTTCAGAAACAAATAGGCGTCTGTTGTGATTGGAACTGTCACGCTGACATACCCGGAAAATTGATACCTATAGACTATAACGGCTGAACAGGCCGGTGTGAACTATGGAGAAGATAGTGGTTTCACCAAATATTCCCAAGATGGTATGAAAGCATCGGTGCCGCCTTTAATACAAGAAGGAACATTTGTGGTACAATTCTCAATGGGACAGTTAAGAATATCAATCCAAGGAGCGTCTTGGAGAAAATCAAGAAAGTGAAATTTTTAATTTGAATTTCTGAGATGAATTCATTTTTAACAATTTTGGAAAAAAAAAAGAAGTTAATTGAAAATGAAAATGGTAAAAAACTTGCATATACGAATGCTGCATATTATTGGACAGCCTATTTATAGCAATATTTGAGGAATAATTTACTGCATATCTAAACGGATGTGTTAGCAAAAAAAAAAAAAACAATATATTTTGATAAACTTCACTTTCGGGTTTGTTCGTAGCATTCAAGTTAGGTTGAACGTCTTGTTAAAATATTATATTTTCAAAATGGATTCAATGTCAGAATTAAAACCTTTTCCCAAATGTTAAATGAAACGAAGAACAAAGTGAGAACGTGATTAACATTTAAATTTATTGCCTGAATGAAAAAACGTTATGATACATTTGCTGATTACTAGTCGATAAGCCGTCCTGTGGTTAGAAAACTATGCTGTAAAAAAGTTCATTTAATGTTTTTATTCATGATAAGAATTAATTAAACAAGATCAATTTATACTATTTAAGTAATTATGTAATATATTATTAACAATTATTTGAAATAATTAATATATAAATAATTAATGCATATGCATGTAAGTGTATTACTGCTAATATTATTGCTACTAGTAATAATACTTTAGCAAATTTTCTATTCTTTTATTTTATTAAATAAATCGGCAATGCTAAGAACATCGAATTAAACAGACTATTTTGATTTCTCTAGATAATTCGACTCGTCTAATTTGTAATACTGCGGAATGTCAGACGACAATAATACTCATTATGAACTCTGCGGGAATTAATATCATAACTAATGTTTCCGGGTCTAAATTTGCAGAAATCTATAATAATGTTATTATTTTTTTTAGTCATTTACTTTATGGCTGCTTCTAATGAGACATTTTTTTCTCAGAAACCGATTGCATTTATATTATGTTGCCTTTATATGTAAACACACTGGTACATTTTCTGTTATTTACAATAGAATTTTGAAAAGGCTGATATAAATTTTTTTCTATTACAATACAGTGAATTAAAAAAATCGTCAGAAATATTGCTTATACATAGCAAATTTTTAGTATTTTTACTTTACTAGTGCTCACTCGAAAAGCCAAACAATACGAAGAGTTAGTGAACGAGATTGTTGTTAGGGCGTAGGGGATGAGAAGAAAGAAAAATTGTATATTATGAGAATTTGTAGGATAGATAGAGGTTGAGTCTGTATTTGAAGAGTTTAAGATTGTAATTGTCAAGGAAGTATCATCTCGGGAGTCTGTTTCACAATGTTATAGTTCTGAGAAAGAAACTGTCAGAGTAGAACTTCCTCCTTACGGCAAAGGACAGAAACCTCATGACTACAAAAGTTATAATTAGCACGTTCACGTGTTTGAGCAAATAGTCTCTTTTTAAAATAATGAAATTAATGTCCAACTGGCGAGAGATCGAAAATCTTACTTAATTTCACTGTTTAAAAATAGGAATAACGACTCAAACACGTGTACTCACTAAATTTATAATGTCGAATTAAAAAAAAATCAGTTAATTGCTTAAAATCTACTTTTTTGAGAATCTTGCAAAACTTGGATTACAATGCTCGAATTTAAAACATGCAATAAATATTTATAAAATCTGACAGCACAACACATTATAGAAGTTCATTAGAGACAAAAACTCACGAATCGAATACGCCAGTATCTTCGTAAAGATATGCTGAAATTCTTTGGTTTTTATTTGTAGGAATCGCAAGCCTCTTTTAATGCATTCCTGATTAGCATCGTCCCACGATTTCTTGTTGTTTGAGAGAAAATAACAAAGATTTTCCTTTCTATGAAAGACCAGGCCATCTTGGGGAGCACAGTCTTCTGAAATGGGACAGAAGCGAAGATTTATTGATATATATATATATATATATTAAGTCAATAGATTTTTGCTAACGAAATTCTAACCAGAGAGCCAGAGCGAAATAAAAATCATTTAGCTTATCTAGAAAACTGTTATGCTTGTGGAGTATTACATACTGCTGTGAACAATTCTTTTTGTGTGTAAAAAATATCAGAGATGCTGAAAAAAATAGACTGAGTGATTCCTATTTAAGTAACATTCTTACAATAAAGTACCATAAAAGCAGATATTGACAATATTATAAAAGGAAACCAATGTCAAAAATCACGTTGAATTTATTTTATTTTGTCTATGTATAATTTTTTGGAGTCTGTCTATATTTCTGAGATGAGGTATTATGTACAGTATTTACATTAGTCGGACTATTGTCCTCATCTTTGTCGCCATTTTTGTCACAACGTTTCGGCCGTTGTACGCTCCGGCCTTCTTCAGGTGGTAGGAATTTCGAACCGAACCCTTTATTTCGATCACTGGGGTAGACTGTTCTAGTTCCACGTGCCATGTTTGATGGATGTCAGTTATCAGTTATCTCCTGCTAATTTTCCCTCTGAAAGTTCTCCACTGCCTTAACCAGGGAATTGAACTCACCTTCTTTGGGTCTATCACTGGATCTAACCAACGCCTTTATCCACTGTGCGTTGGTGTGTTTAGTGAACAAAACGGAGATAACTGATAACTGACATCCATCAAACATGGACAGCTCTACCCCAGTGATCGAAAATAAAGGGTTCGGTTCGAAATTCCTACCACCTGAAGAAGGCCGGAGCGTACAACGGCCGAAACGTTGTGACAAAATGGCGACAAAGATGAGGACAATAGTCCGACTAATGTAAATACTGTACATAATACCTCATCTCAGAAATATAGACAGACTCCAAAAAATTATACATAGACAAAATAAAATAAATTCAACGTGATTTTTGACATTGGTTTCCTTTTATAATTTTTTTTTTTTTTTACGGTCAATAATACAATATGTTTTGTAATTATATATATTTATGATTAAAATATTTTTGATTCATGTTTTGAACGTTTTAAGTAAAGTACTTTTGTGGCCTGGTGAATATAACTTTCTAATTTGGCCCATGAGGGAAAAGTGTTAGACCACCGTGTCTTAGAATAACTTTTGTGTCTTCTTTCAGCATGGCTGATGCTATCCTCCACGAGAGTGAATCATTACGCCTTCTTGGAGTTAAGGCTTTCCGTTGACATAAAGTGGAAAGATTATAATAACTCAATTGCCAGGTCTGCTGCTAATAAAGTTGGTCCATTGTATTGTGCTAAACAATGTTTCAAGACAGAATGTATCTTGCAACATTTGAAATCATTGTTAAAATATCTTAATATTCTGCAAATGAACGTACATAAGAAAACAGTGTGATTTATAATAAGACCAGCTGAATTTTATCTTTAAACTTTAGTAATTTAGATTATTTTTTAAATATTTTGTATATTATTATATAGTATTAATAATCTGAAATTTTTAGATAATTGTTATGAGTAGAAAATCACTTATTGTAAAATTATTCAAAAACTAAAAAAAAAGAAAAAGAAAAAAAACGAAGATTGGTGCATAATTATAAGGCCATTTAAAAATAAAGCACTGCATGTTAAAAAAAATTAAATGGAGAATCGCTTAAAATTTTATAAATTATTATTAATAACTCACTAGGACTAAACTGACATAAAATATGCGTTTGGTTAAAAAATTAGGTGAATTTGGAAAAGGCCAAATAATTGCACTCAAAAATGAAGATTTGTGTAGTAGAGAAATTGTTGTTAGGATTAAGCGTTCATAAATGGTCATTAACAACTTTTTATTAAACACGGACAAATATAGAACCAGGAAAAGAGCCGGAAGAAGCAAGAAATTAAGTAACAGGGATATCAGAGCGATCAAAAAAGAAGCAAGAAATACCGTCACACTGTGTTCCAATATCCAGACAACTCTTGAATTGGGTGTTTCGTGTTTGGAGGCAACTTAACAGATCGTCTGATTTCAGTTATGGGAAGCTTATATTTGTCAGAGTGTTTCAATTGGTCCAAAGCTCATATGACTTAGGACAAACAATGGGAAGATGTGACATTTTCAGAGGAAAAAAATCATTTGAGCGGTTCGGATGGGTTATCTAATTATTGGCATGGCCTTAGAAAAAAGTTGATCTTTTCCACGCGTGTGCAAAAAGGAAGGAGCGTCATGATTTGGACGGCATTCAGATTTAAAGGCAAAACTTTAATTGTTTTCCCTGACACAAGACTTGATGCTTTACGTCATCAGAATTTGTTGTCTACTGCTCTCTTCCCTTTATGGAAAAAAAATCGGTAGTCAAAATTGAGTGTTTCAGCAAGACAACGCTCCTGTTCACAAAGCCAAATCCACTATGGAGTTTTTTCAAGCTAACTGAATCATTGTTATGGATTGGCCTGCAAGATCACCCAATCTCAATCCTATTGAGGAACTTTGGGGGATATTATTGAGACGAGTATACAAGAATGGACATTAATTTAATAACAAGGAAGGCTCAAAAGTGAAATTTTGAAAACCTGGGATTCAATTAACCAAAACGACAACCAGTCTATTCTATAAAAAATAGAGTTTGAAGTAATAGCCAATCACGGAAAACAAATTAAATATTAATTTCTATCAATTTTTAGTGTTTGTCACTTTTTTAATAAAATTTTTTAATTGCCTTATAATTATTCACCAAACGTTTTTCGAGTTTTTTTTCTAATAATTTTACAATAACTCATAGTAGTTATTTGAAACTTTCAGATTACTAATACTATATAATAATATACAAAATATTAAAAATTATCTCAATTGCTAAAGTTTAAAGATAAAATTCATTTGGCCTGATAATAAAATTCAGTTGGCCTTATAATAAAATTTAGTTGGCCTTATAATGTACCTTATGTACCGCATTGTATTACAGATTTCTAATCTTTTAGAACGCGTAACATTTGCAAAACGACAATTTATGAATGAAGCACTTACCTGCGTAGATTTGATAGTATCGCCAATTACCATCTATTTGGTCGGCATAAATCGGTTGAAGCAAGATGCTGTGAGTCTGACATTGTCCGGTCTTTGAATTGTAGAAGAATGTCACACAAGAATTATCGAGGGAGCAGATTTCTGTACAGCTTTCTAAAGAACGAGCCTGTGATTTCCCAATGAGAGCATAGTCTTGGACTCTGCCGTTCATCGTTAGGACTGGGCCAACATAATACTCGTAACAAGAGGATCTGACCCTCTCAAAACAAAATAATTGACATAAAAGCAATGGAATTAACCACATTATTAAAATGTCTATGATAGATAATAATATTTTAAAAGAATATATAGATAAAACTATTTTAGAAAAAAGATGAAAAAATATTCGTATGAGTCGATACGTACTTTAGGCTTTCATTGGACTAAAGAGATGTAACTAGACCTGCGCGCGAAAGAGGAAGAATGACGAAATTTTACATGTTAAATTTTTATTTAATTATGTGTCTGTGTATATTGTCTAACCGATTTCATTTAGTTTCTTTTTTCAAATATTACGCTGAACGGATATTTGTGTCAGAACCAAATCAGAAGTTCAATAAAATGAAACCTTTCTTCTTTTAGTCAAGTCGGAGTCTTGTAAATGGACCAATCTCTAATTTCTCGCTGTCAATACATCATCCTAATAATAATCTGTGAGTAGATGATCATTTTTTTTATCAATATGCCCAAAACAAGCCACGAAAGCCACTAAGATGCAAGGGGGGCTCTAGGAATGAAAGAGAAAATTTAAAAAAATTAAGAATGTAACGGAATCCAAATCCTGAACCGGAAACAAGTGATAAACCTCTGCTCTTTTTCAAAACACGGAGGATTATGAACCGGGAAATAGGCAAATCTATTTAACATATCATTATAACATAGTTATGTATATAATTACAAACATTGATCGATATGGCATCAATATATTAATTGTTTTAAATTTCATTGAAACTCAAGATATAATGTACCGACAATATTGGATCAATTAATGGATTATCTATTTCGCGTTTTCCTTGATCTGTTTTCAGATCAAGAACTAATTATTTTGTTGACTTCCGACTCGCCTTTGTGCTTCAAAAATAGTTGGGTTAAAAGAGAAGAATATTATATAAAACTGTATACAAAAATCTGATATAACACGTAGGGAAAATAGTTAAGATGTGGCCCGATGTACACTAATAGAGTCACGTATTCTGTTGTTTTAGGATTGTGTCAGTTAATTTTATCAATATAAAATTTTGGTACTCACCACGGAATGACACTAACACGTCGTCCAGAAGATGAACATGTCCTAATGACTACTGTCTTTATAAAAAAGATGAGCAATGTTCGATATTTGATGTTGTTTTAAATAGAAACAGATTATTGCTATGAGTGTTGACAAATTTTCCTGTGTTTATGACGAAATGCATAAAAATTGAAAAGTACATACAAATATAGCGAAGAAGTGTAATTCTATCCTCTGATAAATCGTTAATGAAAGCTCATGGTGAAAGAACAAAAAAGAAATATAAACACTGCGCATGTCCAAACAAATCTTTTCTAGATAACTGTGTTTATGAGTGAATTTCCTCTCCTATTGATCCCCCTTTTTTTGGCGGTGGTGATGTTGGGAGGGTCCTTGATTATCGGATAATGGAAACACAATTCAAAGCCGACTAGCAACTAAGTGTTCTCAATAACTGTATATTAGTCGATCTTTATTCATCTCTTGACATTGTTACATTTGAATATCGTATTTGAACGATAGACAAAGATGACTATCAATAAAGTGTTACAAATTTCGTTTCTTGAATGAATAGAAAGAAAAAAGAAAGATAAGGAAATAAAATAAATTTGAGGAAATGCAAAAAGAATAAATAGATTAAATATATTATTTGGTTTAAATAAAATATTTTGGTAAGGACTGAGAAAAAAAACTAAAACAACGTTAAGAACTGACGCTAACAATAATTCGAATTCCTCTGAAGATGTTGTAATATAGGAAAGAATAATCAAACCCAGGTTGGTAATAAACGATAATACTTAGGAGAAGAATAACACGTATAAGAGGTGCCAGCGGTGCGTAAAACAAATAGTCAACTGCTAGAAGTGTATCGTGAATTCCACAATGAATCTCCAACTGCCGGATATCTACCAACCACCCACGCGGTCAGATATGGCACAAGACTTAATTTAATGTAGCGCATCCGAGCCCGTAGGCTCGGTCAAGAATTTCCCGTTGACCTCGTATAAAACGGGGTCGGGTAACTGTTTCCCGAGACGAGACTCTGCCCTTCGGCATAGCCTCGTCTGGGGCTCCTCTCTCACAGCTGAAGACCAACATACAGCATTTACTACTATTTTTATGTGAATGGGGACATATCCATTATCGTCCGTAAGTATGCTACAACAGAAGTTATTCTCGAAATTAAAACAAAATTGATTTTTATAAGACTAAAAATCTTTATACTCGTGTCTATTCACAGGGTTCGTTTTTGACAGGATTTTAAGAGATTTAAATATTTGTTACCCGATGAAGGATCTGGTCCAGTCAAAAGCTAGCCTCTCCCAACTTGTGCCTACCCCCAACTTGATATTCAAAATTTCTATTCATTTATCTTTGATATCCTTCTCAGATAATCCCATTGCCTCGGCAAAAGCCATGCACAACAGATCACAACAGATCAACGGAGAATTATAATAACGCTACCGAAAACCATTTCTATTCGTCAATGAAACAGCATAGTTAAAGAAATCATGTTATTATAAGTGGTTGCAAAACTCTTGGGAACTGACCGGAATATACATACTACATACATTAATTAACAAAAGGAAACAAGTCTGGAGAGACGATAGGCTCATAATCCTATGAAACAAGAATAAAAAATTGCAGATTTAATCAGAAGAGGAAATATACATGTTTTTAAAGAAATCGAATTTGAAATCGACATTAAATGAAAGCTAAAAATGAGAAGTCTCCTGAAAGTAACTCAAAGCCATTCAGGAAAATAAACGATAACTCATTATTCATAATTCCCCCACGTACATTTAACTAAAACAAAAATCACAATCCACAATACATCAACGGCAGATTACATGACACTTTTTCAAAGCAAACATTTTCAACGAAGAAAAAATCATTATGAAACGATAGTAAAGAAAAGTGGTTTTAAGACAAAACGAACATTCATACTAAATAGAAATAAAAAAGGAAATAAAAAAAACATCATACGGTTCAACACGTTGTAAAACAGAAAAAAATGCGCGCGAGAGAGAGGGAGAAAGAGAGAGAGAGGGTGGGGAAGAGAAACAAAGAGATAGAGAGTAGGGTTTTAAAGGAAAACATCACAATAAAACAGAGACCAGTTTCTATGAAAAGCAATATATAGACGAGCTAACCTTAATTGACAAAAGAAAAATAATTGGTAGAAACGCTAAACTCATAATCCTATGAAAAAAAGAAAAGAAACTCAGATTTTACCATAATAAGAATTATGGAGATATTTAAAGGAATCGAAATTGAAATAGACATTAAATGAAAGCTAAAAGTGACAAGTCTCTAGGATGTAATTTTCAATGCCAAAACCATTCAGAAAACTAAACGATAGCTCATTATTCACAAATCCACCTCTCGTGCTTACCACAAAAAATCACAGTTCATAATCCAACAGCGGCAGATTGCCAGACAATTTGTCAAAGCAAACATTTTCAATGAGGAAAAAGCCATTATGAAACGATAGTAAAGAAAATGGTTGTAAGGCAAAACGAACATTCAAATTAAATGTAAATAAAAAGGAAATAAAAAAAAAGCATCATACTTTCCAACTCATTGTACAACAAAACAAAAATACACATGCGAGAGATAGGGAAAGATAGATAGATAGATAGATAGACAGAGAGAGAGAGAGAGGGGGGGAGAGAAACTAAGAGAGAGAGAGAGAGAGTGGGGTTTTAAAGGAAAACATCACAATAAAACAGAGACCAGTTTCTATGAAATGATCGTAAGATTTTGTATATGGTGGAATCTGAAGAAATCTCTTTCAGAGCTCATTCCAGGATATCAGATAAAAATATCATTAACTTATTCTACTCTAACTAGATCCACAATATGAAGAGGAGGGAAAAGCCTTTCAAAATGTAGTTTGCTGCTTTATACCACTTTTGTATTTAATACAGAAGATTTATTATTTATTTATTACATCTAACCTGATCATTAATAACAGAAGACCTCGAATATTACCGTTATGTCAAAACAATGTTGTTTATCAATTCTCTTGCACTTTGGAAACGTGTATCTCCAACACCTATAATGAAATTAGAATGAATTACTTAAATTGATCACACATCAACAACACTCTCTCGTAGGTTAACTTGCTACTCATCGGTGAAGTTTTTCATGTATCGATCAAAGTAGAAAAATCAAAATATGAACTGTAATATAAGACAAATACGAATTTATTATACTGAAATACTAAACAGTACTGACTGTAAAGAAAGACAGAAAACTCTGTAAAGACTAATTTTTCAAAAAGTATTCAAAGTAACCCTCTTACAAATAATTCCACAGTGTTCTACACAGGAATCTAATACTAGACAAGATTCTGGTATATTTAAATAAGAAATATAGCATTCCTTAAAATGCTTGAAGGAAGCTAATAAAATCATTTATCTGTGGCAATGATGACATCGACGCTCCTGATAATTTTTACAGATGGTCAAAAAAGTACCCGAGGAAAAACATTACGGACTTTGTAGAATTTCTCCAAAAATATGTTGCAAATGTTCGACAGTTCATACGCAAAATGGAAAAATGTCTTAAAAAACATTAGTCAGACATACCTTGTCGATCGATTTTAATAACATTTGCTTTAACATAGACACACTAACACACAGAGACATGTGCGAAACACACACACACATATATATATATATATATATATATATATATATATATATATATATATATATATATATATATATATATATGTATATCTAAAGACGAACGAAATGATTTTATGAAGGAATTTTTTATTTTAATTTACTTTTTTCTGCATTTAAACCATTTTTATAGTTTCTGGTACACATTTGAATATTGCGTGTCCAATATTTTTTTTTTTTTTTTTGTTTTTATAAGAAATTTTCAAAAAGTTCACTTTCTTGTACTCAGTCTGTTCCATCATTCTCAAATCTCTTTCACATTCTTCTCTACGCGTCTTCACATAACAGTTCGTCCTATCATATCGTTTTTCTCTACGCGTTTCACATAACAGTTCGTCCTATCATATCGTTTTTCTCTACGCGTCTTCACATAACAGTTCGTCCTATCGTATCGTTTTTATGTATTCATCAAGTCAAAATTACGGGATGTTGGTCCGGTTTACATTTGAGCTAAAAATACTCTCGATTTATACTTGAGTCAACAGATAGCCATAGATCTAGTTTACATTTGCGTCAAATGGTTAATTTTGCTCCAGTTTACACTTTGGTCAGACTTATATCGGAGTTTGCATCGTCCATCCAGAAGATTTTACTCATCTTTCTTTTAAGCCTCGCTGACAAAGAAAAAATACCGTTTTAAAAATAAGATTCATAGACAAACATACAAAGCAGATAATTGATTCAAAACGCTGCCGTTCTATGGACGTTTTAACACCTTTTCGCACATGAACTGCATTTCATCCATACAGGGTCCTTTATTCCATTTATAGTCCTGCCGAGACTGGAGAGAGACGCAGGAGTTTTCAAGATTTAAATTATTAGCTGGTGCCCAATCAGAATAGCCGGTTAAAAGCTGGCCGTCACTCCATTTATTGGTACCGTTTTCGTTTCTTAAGCCGATATAAAAGAAATCTAAAAAAAAAGAAAAGCAAAAGAAGAAATGAATTTCATTCACTTTCCGTAACTTCTACGATTTACACAAAGAGACTAAAAATAGACGCTATTTCCGCCTACGGCAAACTGCGCAACTAACATGATTTCAGACATTCACTCAATTCCAATTTTCACGGGTCTTATCAAATCTCCACCAGTGGAAGGATCTACTAGATAATAATTGTTTTTACGGAGCCATCATATCGACACTGATTGCCAACGAAGTCTATCGAATCCAGACTACACTATTCCACCTATGGCTGAAGGGAGAAGGAAATTTCCTTTTACTGATGTTCACTCGATACAAAGCCAAACAGTTGTTTTAGAGGCTTATTAAATGAGATTTTTTTAAATTCATGGGAAAGAAGCTATTTGAGTGAAACTTCCTCTTCACTAATGGAATATGAAGGAAATAGGTAGGGATCTAGTCATGGGATGGTCGGTCATAGCTTTGATGGTATAGATAGGTGTCTTCCAGGAATGTTGAATGCACAAACACGTGTAATGAAAATTACTACAGATTAGTTAACACTGTCGGAAAGGGGTTTAACAATGGAAAGCAATTCATCACCCACAAGTCCGCGAAATCTGACAAGGTTGGAAAGTGCGGTAAATTCGAGCCAGATATGGCAGCAATACTCCATTTTTGGTCTGATCTGACTCCCGTGTTTTTACAATTGTCTGCTTATTCTATCACTTCCGGAAGTACATGACTACACCTACCATGCTTTATCTTTACAAGGAACAAATTAAACAAAAAAAGTGAATAATTAAAGCCATATCTTAGATGAAGCTGCTAAATCCTTATAGTACAGTGGATTTACGTCTTGATCCGGAAGTGAATTTACGTCTTGATCCGGAAGTGAATTTACGTCTTGATCCGGAAGTATATTAGCGATTTTTGCATAAAAGATGTATAGATATAGACTGACCAAAGAAAAAAATATAACTTTGATCAAACAATTTTCAATCTTTTTGTTTCCCTTTTTTCTTTTTTTTTTTTTTTTTTTACTTCACAGTGCACTTGCAGAATAACTAACAACCTGGAGTTCAAATCAAATTTAAATTTAAATTTAAATAAAATTTAGTCATGAAATCTGAAACACCATCTGTAACAAATCATTTCAAAATACATGATGACGTCATTGTAAGCGTCAGCATCTTTTATAAGTTAGTCCAAAAATTCTATCAAAAGAGGTTTCCTGGAATATAACCTTTTTGAAAGCGAAATTAAACTAAATCCAGATGCGAAACACATGAACGGGGTGGGCGTGGGGGATGAGGAGCATGACACCACCTCTTAATTAATATTGTTCCCAGGTCCATCCTGATCCGGCGTTGGCAGTTCCTGTTAGGGCCACATCATTGGGAAAATAGTGTTTTAATTTTTGACTGGCGGTTCACATTTACAAAAATTCACAATAGCAAAAATACCAGCATTATATTTATTAAAAAAATGACCAGTAGTAATACATTTCTATGGCAAAATGACAATCAATACAGCACCAACGTATCAAAAATAAATTTTTATTGTGGAATAAAGAGCAATACATATTATCTACATACTATATATCTAAAAACAAAAATGTAATTTTGCCCTGATAATGTAAAATTATGTAGAAAATATTTTAGTTGAAGCCATAAAATTGAGTACAAATATTCAGATTTCGGCATTAAATACCCATAGAGGTGTTGATATGTCGTTAAACATAAATAATCAACCAACAGAAGGTAAAAGTCATCATTTGCAGGATTGTATTAAAGCTTATGATTTCAGAAACCAAATTCTCTCCAGACTTCAAGTGGAATTCCAGATGATCCATTGATGAAAAAAAGCTGTTTTTTCCAAATGATTCTGTAAGCTACGAAACAAATGGTAGTCTGAAGGAGCAAGATCGGGAGAATAAGGTGGATGAGGAATTTTCTCCCAACCAATCTTTTGTGACGTGATTCTTGCTGTGTGTGGTCGCACATTGTCCTGATGAAACATCACCTCTTTTCAATTCACGAGAGCAGGTCTTTTTTTCCTCAAAGCTTGGTTCAAACGCTCTAATTGCTGACAGTATATTTGAGCATTAATTGTTGCATTAGGTGGTAAGAATTCAAAGTGGATTATTCCTTGGCGATCTCACCAGATTGAAAGGAGAACCTTTTGCCCATGAAGTTCCTTCCCCTTTACCAAGCCACGCTTAACATTTCGATAAAAGATCTATTTTTCGTCGCCATTCACACGCCTATCCAAAAAAAGGTGAAACAAGTTGGCGAGAATGGAGAGAAGAGCAGATGTCAAATGATCCATTGATGAAGATACCTGAAAACTTGTCTGCTCATTTTATCATTCAAATATGTTCTTGGCTACTTCTGCTATATTTTAACTTTCAAAGTTTCAGACTAGATCTAAAATCAAAAACTGTTGGCATATCTGGACTGCAGCACCTCAATCCTTTCTTCTCAGCCTTGACAGAGTTCAAAATCGTGGTCTTTTTTTTGGGGGGGAGACTTATTATCAACTCTGCAGACTGTTTCCCTTAGATAAAATTTCTAAAAGCCTATCGTTACTCTGTTATTATTTCCAAAGTATCTATCTGTTCACATGAGCTCTGTTCTTTAGTTCTAGCAGTTAAAAAACTTTACAACGAGCACACGCTGTGAAAATTCACCGGACTCGAATCCCACTAATTTCTTCCAGTGCAAGGAGAAATTTCAACTCGGATAGATGACTACACTGTAGAACTCACTCCTGCTTGTATGCTTTCTTGAACGCAGCATTCTTTATCTCTTCAAGGGTCAGACGTTATCTGTTCCAATTATCTTCACTTCCTACCACCGCCTTTTTTATTCATATCACACAGCGCCTTCATCTTAAACATTTTAGCAGTAACTATTTATTTTGAGTGAAGTTAGTATAAAAAATTATTACCTTGAACTTTATAGACAGAATTGGCCATATGTCCACCACATAATTCATTTGTGTTTCCAGCACAAGGCTTTGTACACTTTGTAGATTCACCATGTTTGTCATAGTCATTATTACCACAAAAACAAAACGTCGCGTGCTGAAAAGAAGCAAATATCACTCAAATTTTTACACAGCAGTAGAAAACCAAAGAAAAAATATATTATTTTGACATATCAATCTTCTATCGATATTTACTATTGTCTTCGAAGAAAGAACAGATATGATATAGATATTAAAATTTTGGACTAGTTTTCACTTCCGTATAAATTATCTTGGGAAAGGCATGAAGTTGTGTTTTTCCCCAATCGAGTTTAAATAGAAGAACAGACTAGACTCCGTAGTAGTAGGTACAATTTAAGCCGGGAATTGTAGAATGACCCTCAATTACAAACCGTGAAGAGGACAACAGGAAACCTCTCCACTATCTTCCAAGAAATCATGACTCTCCCCATTTAGTAATGAAGAAAATATCCGTGGAAAGCTATGCTCGAATATATACTGCACAGGCATTACTTTCGTCAAAAGTGTCAAGAAATATATGCAAAACTATATCTAATTTTCATTGGCGAGAATACTATATATATAATTCTATTTAAAGAAATATTTTGGCTTGTATATTTATGCAGTACGTTCAATATGTGAGTTTCTCTTGGGATTATGAGCTGGGGAAAGTGGAGATTTGAATGTTGGACGTGAAGCTTTCGTCTACATTCGTGATAGGGGAAGAAACCATTCTCTTGGAAGTGTGGAGTGGCTAGTCACTTCGCCGATTCCTGACCAGAGAAGGCCTCTGGATTTCCGCCACAAGCTGACCAATCCCCCCTGTAGTTGATATTACTTGTTCTGCTGGCACGAGTCTTTTACCAATGGATGAAGAACGTTTCTCCAGACCTGTGATTAAGATGCCGCGCAAGGATAAACACGGAACCAATGGGATTAATAATTTCCAGCCCATAACTCTGTTGAATACAGTGACAATGATTTTGACCAAGGTCTCAGACAACGGCTTGCAGGCTGCCTTATGTAGCCTATTTTATCCCGAGCTACTATTGCGAGTGTCGATGTGCTTTGAAAGCTTCACACCGGTTAAAGAAGGCATCTCCGACAACCGACTGTTGTCTTCTAAGGCATTATATCGTTTGTTAGTGCGGTGCGGGCGTTCGAGATACTCTAAGGGATGAGCTAGGTTTAACGAAGGTGATAAATACTCGTGAGATTCTTCTTGTTATATCTACTTAATGAATCTGCCGTTACCATCGATGACTTCATCAATACATGATCTGAAATGTTGACATTCCCGAATCAGATGATCTTTATGTATTTTTGTGCTCATTATGGCGGACTTCAGAGATTTCATATCGTTTTTCAATTAAAACCGTGAAGGAGTTTAAAATTCACTCAATATCAAGATACTTACTTGGAGGCCTGCATATTTATAACCTTTCTGGTAGCACTTGTCCCTACACATAACAGAGGTTATATCAGCGAAATTTCCAATATATTTCGGAAGCGCTTGATCACTATTTTCAGTGTAGCATCCTATATAGGATGAATGTTCTAGAATAAAAATGTTTTTATATTTTAACATGGTACATTTGTTAAATGTAAAGCTAATTAAAAAAAAACAACGGATTTTAAATGAGAAAAGAAACGACAAGCAAAACAAAAAGAAAAAAGACTACATTAAAATGGAGAATAGATGAAACTAATGTGAAAGATATCCAAATTTCTGAATTGATTTCTTTTTTTACTTAATATTTATCAAATACAACGCGCAAGAGCCACTCAAGGTAGATGGTATGGACGTAAGAGAAAGAAGTATGTGGAGATTATGAGGGAAGAAAACTCGTGATGCTAGTCTTGAAACGGTTCAGATTCTAGAAATCAGGGAATATCACCTTGGGAGTCAGTTCCAACAAGTGGTTGTTCCTGTGAAGAAGCTGCTTGTATCTTCTCAAAATGAATACAAAGCGAATGAAGGTAATTTGACTTTAAAAGGATCAACATTAAAAAGGAATATATGATTTTTTAAAATTATTTCGCCCCAAGCAATGCCACGAAGCTACTAACACACAATGGTTTTAGAGTGTAAAAGAATAAGAAAAATAAAGTCATTATTATGGATCAAGAGTAATAAAAGAAGTGGAATCAAGAAGACAGTAGGTAATTATTTAAATTTAAATTTTTGAAGATGAAAGTTGGCTGAAAATCAAAAAACCGGAAGTGGTTCTACAAGCGAGAAGCGCGAGAGAAAAAACTGAAAGCATAAATTTACGGTTGCATCTCGCCATTTCAAGCGTACATTAATGATACCTTGTTACCAATATAGTACTTTGATTAATTTAATAATGTCTAGGTACCACAGAAGAAAGCTCATCAGATCAATTATCATAGAAGTATTTATAGAAAATCCACAGGGGAATTACATTACGGCCGTGTATATATGACGAGATGCCAGATCAGAATTGTGAACATTGCGGATTTTTCTTTGGATTTTATCTATAATATATAGAAGGAATACCAGGAGAAATATTCGAATTATGGATTATCTATCCCGACACAGGGAAGCAACTTTTCTAGTAGCAACTGATTCAATATAATCTTTTCACGTCATGCCAGCTGAGAATATTTTCCTTCAAGGCACAACAAATCAATCCCCTGAAGGATAAGCCTCACCTATAGAGGAAGAAAATGGTCTCTCAGATGATTAACAGAGAGTACTTTCATTTTGGAGGCATTAAAATTAACAAGCCCTTCCTTGTCCTATTTAACAGCAAATTGTTGGTCCTAATTTTAAATCAGCTGCCAAATTGACATTATCAAACCGATCAGTGTTACTATTAAGTTAGGAGTAAATAGTTTTATCATTGTCATATATACCGAATTGAGAAATGAAGACCTCAGAAAGTCTGAAAGAATTTGAAAGGGAACCCTACGATGCAAGAGGCTTAACTAATTCCAAGTCTATTCGGCCTCCTAGTACTTTGCCAAAAAGTGGGAGAAGACTAATAAGCTGATAGTCAAAGAAAAAGGCCTTACATTTTTATTACGCCATGTGCGGAGAGGTGATCATTTATATGCGTCACGTGCCGGGAAAGCGCTAAGGGGTGGGGCATTGTTCTTGAATCTTGACCAATGAAAGTGCATTGCTCACAAACATCAGTCATACCTCGAGCAGCGGCGGTGAACGAAGCTGCTCGTTCGGTGTTGTCTGCTTTATAACTTGAAGTTGAGCTTGTTTGCAGCCTCATCAAGTCTGCAAATGTGTCAAGCTTTGAGAATAATGCTTTAAGTGAACACACTGCCAGTTACTGGTAGCAGAACTTCAGTGACGGATATCGCATTGGCCAGGCACTGGTCCTGGATGATGATGCCCTGAGAGCGACCTCAGACGTGGCAAGCTTGTTGAACACTTCCAGCTTTCTGATGAAACACTCAGACGTCACCTGAACCACATAGGGAAGGCGTACAAGTTAAGCAAGTGAGCAATCCAAACAGTGCCAGACGCATGTGGCAAGGGATACCGTACGGCGACTTTGCTGGCAGACGCTGTGCCATTCACCTTACTTCCTGGACGCTGCGCTAACATATTATCACTTCATCCATTACCTGGACAACAACATCCGTTGGAAATCCTACGCAAATGAGGCTGACTTGTAGCTGACACTCACAGACATCTTTGCGTCTAAGACACCTGCTTCGTACAGCGAAGGAATTGCACAGCTGGAGGTATGTTGGCAAATGATTCTGATTCAGATAGGGATTACTTTGACGACTAACTGTATATCAAATTTGTTATATATCTTTGTCCCTAATAAATCAAAAACGGTGGGGACTTTCTTGGTAACTGTTGTGGTAGGATCCACCTAATTAGCATAGTGGAGTACCGACCATATAAATATGGTTGGTACCGGGAAGAGAGGGAGGAATCAAGAGATTCAACCAGAGACTCTTCCCGACTGCGACTCAGTCAACACATTCTCCAGGAACGGTCTTTCTAAGAATATACAAAAGACTATATGTAAATATTGCGTACACTTTCTTGTTCCAATACATTTTGTTCTAAGTACATTTTGTGTTGCATTATTATTCCATGCATTAGTCAAGTTTCAACAGTTACGTTGTAGAAGGATTAGACGTTCCACCAGAGTTCTTAAAGACTGAAACTACAGAAGAGGCAAATTCTTAATATCTATTGCAGAATTGCCAATCAGGCCCACATGCTTGATGGGGATACAGTTTCGTGATGATACCAGTAAACATGGAAGGAATTATATGTATATCACTCAACATATACTCTTTTCTAATTGGAAAGACAGACAAAAATATTCCAGATGAGTGAAGTGCCGAATTTGCAGAACATCAACGAGCAAAATATTCTACTTTATCAGCAGATGTTAACGCATTCAAATAGAGTGAAGAGAGGAAGGATAGAATACGTACTCATATTTACGACGATATTACAGCGCCGTTGTTAGAGCCTGTACGGTGCTTCATTCAAAGACTTAAGTCCTTCAAGGAGACGTTTACAATTATTATGTTCAGAAACAAATAGGCGTCTGTTGTGATGAGAAATGTCATGCTGCTATAGCCGGAACATTCATTCCTATGGGCTATAGCGGCTGAATAGGCCGGTGTGAACGACAGATAAGATTGTGAATTCACCAGATATTTCCAAGAGAGTATAAACGCATCGATGCCGCCTTTAACCCAACAACAAACATCTGTGATACAATTCTCAGTGGGATAGTTAAAAATATGAATCCAAGTAGTATCTTGGAGAAAATCTCGACAGTGAAATTTATCATATGAATTTCTGAGATGAATCCATTTTTAACAATTTTGGAAAAAAAGATATTTAAAAATGAACCTCGACAACAATTCATACAAGAAATCCGGGCGAAGTAAGATTATTATATATACGAACGTTGCATATCATTGGATAGCTTATTTATAGCAATATTCATCATTTCTTGCACATTAAATCGGATAAGTTCACAAATTAACAAACTGATTAACAAATTAGCGAAACTACATTAAAATTTACTGCCTGAAATAAATATTGTTCCCGACATTTGTCCTCAAATTTGTTGCCATATTCACGATGTTTCGGCCGTTGTACGCTCCGGCTTTCTTCAGGGTATTGGAATTTTGAACGGAACACTTCATTTCGTCCACCGGGATAGACTTTTCTAGTTCCATGTGCCACGGCTCTTCGGGATATCTCATTATCAGTTATCTCTCTTTAACTCAACTCTCCATTTTTTTTTTGTTCACCTGTGAAGTACCTAGTCATACTACTACTACTAATAATAAAAGCAAAATTGTAATATGCATTCCGGTAAAAAAACTGGTTACTGAGACGTTAGTTTTATAAGTCTCAAAAATTCCTCAACTGACGTCCTCAAGGATATCTGGACCAGTGGATAAAAGCGTTGGTTTAATCGAGTGATTTGACCCAAAGAGTTGGCTACTGAAGGCGGGGGGGGGTAAAAAATAACTGAGACTGAGACATACAGAATAGTCATGGCACATGGACCTAGAACAGTCTAGACCGGTGGACGAAATAAATGCTTCGGTTCTAATTTCCAATCATCTGAAGAAGGCCGCAGCGTACAACGGCCGAGATGTCGTAAATATGACAACCAAGATGAAGACAATAGTCCGAACAAGGTAAATAGTGTAGATTAATTTAGATTATTTAAATAATTTTGTAATATTTTATTAACAATTATTTAAAATAATTGATATATAAATAAATAGTTAATGTATACATATGTATTACTACTATTACAACTGCTACTAGTAATAATAATTCAATAACTTTACTAGTCTTCATTTTATTAAGTAAATCGACAGTGTTAAGGACATCCAATTAAAGAGAATATTTGGACTTATTTTTGATAATTCTGCCAACAATGTTACAGTTCTGGGAAAGAAGATGTCTGAATAGAACTTTATTCTTACGGCAACAGACAGAAACCTCATGACTAAAAAGGTTACAATTAGCGCGTTCACGTGTTTGAGCAAACAGACTTTTTTAAAATAATGAAATTGATTTCCACCGGTCGAAAGATCTTACTTAATTTCACTGTTAAAAAATAGGAATAACGACTCGTGTACTCATTAAACTTTGGTTGTAATAGGAAATAATATCAAATCAAAAAACATTTAATTGATTAAAAATTACTTTACTGGGAATCTCGAAAAACTTGGATTACAATACTCGAATTTAAAATATGCAATAAATACTTATAAAATCTGACAACATAACATTTTATAGAATTTCATTGGAGACAAAAACTCACTAAACCGATACGCCAAAGTCTTCCTCAAGATATGCTGAAATTCTTTGGTTTTTATTTGTAGGAATCGCCAGCCTCTTTTAATGCATTCCTGATTAGCATCGTCCCACGATTTCGTGTCGTTGGAGATAAAATAACAAATATTTTCCTTTCGAAACAGGATCAGTCCATCTTGGGGAGCACAGTCTTCTGAAATGGGACAGAAGCGAAGATTTATTGATATATATATATATATATTGTCAATAGATTTTTGCTAACGAAATTCTAACAAGAGTTTTCTCTAATTAAGTAGAACATTTAAGAGCCATATATCATTTGAGTTTCTTTAGAATGGCACTGAACATCTCGTAATGGAGGAAATTGGATATATTATTAATTATAAATAATTACACTACAGAGATGGGCTTCCAAAAAACTGGAAAGCAAGAAGTAGCGAGAAATCTTACTTATTATAAAATGCAGATTGTGTGTGTGTGTGTGTACGTTTATATATTGGATTGGATTTCCTACATTTTTCAACCGATTTCAACAAAACTTCACAGGACTGCGTAAAACTACATTGCGGTGGTTCTGACAGCGCCAAAAATTGGAAAAACACAATTGTTTTTGCACGAAATCAATTTGAAAACACGGTAAAACGATTCTGTCGCCAGAATGAAAGGGGGACAACTCATATCGAGTTATACTTATTATAAAACTCAGGCTGTGTGTGTGTGTGTGTGTGTGTGTGTGTGTGTGTGTGTGTGCGCGCGTGTGCGTGCGTGTGTGTGTGTGTGTTCGTTTACATATGGGATCGGATTTCCTACATTTTTCAACCGATTTCAGCAAAACTTCAATTTTTTTTTGCAGGTAGTGTTTCTTATTGTCTTGCACACTTTTTTCTTTATTTTTACATTCAGAATGCTTTAAAAATTCCATTTACAACACAATTGTTTATAATAAAATTCTATTCAATCGGTAAACTCATAACAATTGAAAACAATGTTTTTGTTTGAGTTTGGGTTTGACCAATTCGTAAAAAAAAAACAACAAAAAAAATAATTAAGACATACGTATCCGTCAACCTTAAACAATAATCTTTGTCAATTTTATTTTTCAGTCTTTATGATGGTCGATACCTGATCTACCTCTTAATGTTACATCCCCGGGCAACGCCGGGGTCTACTGCTAGTATGTTATAAAATTTTGAGAGAACAGGAGCCAGTGCACCAGCACATTTCTTTAGGACGACCGCTTGGATCCTTTCACATCCGCTTGCCACATGGGTATTTAATTTAGAAATGATTTCTGAAATCAGTAAAGGGATTATGCGCATATTAATCAGTGGAGCCTTTGTTTTAGAGGGGGGTGGGGAATCTGGCAGAGGTACACCAAATAATCGAGAGTGGTATTTGAAGAGAACTTCCGAGTAATGCATTTTAACTTACTTAGCTGTAGTAAATGTCAGTGCATCAAATTGATGAAGAGAGGAGAGACTGTGTATCTGCTACTGTTCAGCACACTGTTGTAATCTGGGGAGAGTTCCATTACCAATGGGAGACATCAATACGATGCATGTTGACAAGAGAGTCCCTCTTAAAGAAAGGAAGACAGTCAGGAACACAGAATTCAGTTTAATCATCTTAGAGTAACTTTTGGGACTTCCATCAGCATGAATGATGCAACTGGGCTAACGTTTTCCTTTAAGATGAATTGAAAAAAAAGGTATCTTCACTCATTTGCTAGGTCTGCTTTTAGAAAGTTGGTTCAGTGTGTTGTGCTAGACAGTCTTTCACTCCAGAATATAGCTAGCAACATCTTTATAAGTGTGCAGTTCGTTCATGCAATGCATATCTCAGTTACATCTGGTTTGGTGCTTCTGCTATGTATTTAGAGATTCTTGATAAAATCCAAAGAAGAATCTGCAATTTTATCAGTCCCGAGCTGGCATCTCAATTTCAGTCAGTTTTTCACCACCCAAATATATCCTCCTTGTTCCTTTTTATACTAGAAATCATTGTTAAAATATCCTGCAAATTAACGTACCTAAGAATATTAATGATTTGTAATCTTTTAGAACGTGTAACATTTGCAATAACGACAGTATATTTATAAATAAAGTACTTACCTGTGTAGATTTGATAGTATCCCCAATCACTATCTATTTGGTCGGTAGAATTTGGTTGAAGCACGATGCTGTGAGTCTGACATTGTCCAGTCTTTGAATTATAGAAGAATGTAACACAAGAGGTATCGCGAGAACAGATTTCTGTACAGCGTTCGATAGAGGGAACCTGTGAGTTCACAATGGGAGCATAGTCCTGGATCCGACCGTTCATTGTTGGGACTAGGCCAACGTAATACTCGTGGCAAAAGGATCTGAATCCCTCAAAATAAAATAACTGAACCAGAAGCAATGGAAATATCCACATGATAAAACTGTTTATAAACCGAAAAGGATTATTAAATTTTTAAAAAAGAATATATAGTTGTTTATATATTAAGAGGAAGGAATAATATGAATATATGTGCTGGTACCAAGTCAAAAGCCCAATACAACGTGACTTCGGGGGATTTCCCTTTTATTACTCAACATGGAATAAACCTTTCAAACACTGTACATGTCCGAACGGTTTTTGTCTCTATCAAATATATACTTAGAGATTTTGATGTTATAATCTGGAAGATGTTGTTGATTTGTGTGTTGACGAAGTTCTCTGTGCGGATGACAAAATACTTATAAAATCAGAATGTCCTTAAGGAATATAACGAGGATGATGATAAAATAAAGAAGCAATGAAAGCTGGTGTTGAATGTTTAAGAAGCAAAAAACCATGGGAACTATGTCCACATCGCGCAAGTCCAGACGAATCTGATGTGGAGAGTTCAAGGTATGGTTAATGAATTTAAACAGTGACAATTTCTTTTGTTTTCATTGTTTACCGAGTAAACAAAATTCAATACACGCTAGCAACTAAATGTCCGCAATATTTGCATATTATTCGATTTTATTAATCGACTGCCATGTTTTTTTCTAATATTGTTACATTTGAAAATTTTATTTGAACGTGTAACATTTGCAAAAAAGAAAAAAGAATATAGCTGACATCTTTATAAGTGTGCAGTTCGTTCATGCAATGCATATCACAGTTGCATCTGGTTTGGTGCTTCTGTTAAGTACTTAGAGATTCTTGATAAAATCCAAAGAAGAATCTGCAATGTTATCAGTCCCGAGCTAGCATTCAAAATTTCTATCAATTTATCTCTGAATCTATCTTATATAAGCCCATTTCCTCAGCAATGCAATACACAATGATCACCACAGATCAACGGAGAATTATATTAACCCTACCGAAAACCATTTCTTTTCGACAATCAAATAGCATACTTAAAGAAGTGCCTATGTGGACCATCTGACGTAATTATGTGAAGCTAACAGTTAGAGGTAGAATCCTGCGAACTGGCCGGAATATAGACAAAGACGAATAACAATGAGAATTGGTTTCCTGAATGAATGGAAGGAAAGAAGATTTAAATGAAAATAAACGCAAAAGGAATTCAATGCAATAATAAATAAGTAATAGATTAAATATATGGTACGGTTTAGATAAATTATTTTGGGATTGACTAGCTTTTTGAATTTTTGAGACAAGACAAGCTATACACCGTTAAGAATTGATGCTAACAATAATCCGAATTTCTGTCTATGAAGTTATTATAAAAATTAAAACAAAATTGATTTTAATAAGACTAACAATCTTTATACTTGTGTTTATTCATAGGAATAAGTTCGTTTTTGACAGGATTTTAAGAAATTTAAATATTTGTTGCCTAAAGAAATATCTGGTAGAATCAAAAGCTAACCTCTCCCAAATTGTGCATTGAGCCAACTTGATATTCAACATTTCTATCAATTTATCTATAAGCCCATTTCCTCAGCAATGCAATACACATGATCACCACAAATCAACAGAGAATTATTTTAACATTACCGAAAACCATTTCTTTTCGACATTCAAACAGCATAGTTAAAGAAGTGCCCATGTGGAACTTCTGAGAGTGGTATTTGAAGAGAACAGTGGAACAGCTAACAGGTAGAGGTAGAATCCTGCGAACTGGCCGGAATATAGACAATATATAGACTAGCTAACCTTAATTGACAAAAGAAAACTAATCGGTAGAGAGGCTAAGCTCATAATCCTATGAAAAAAAGAAAAGAAACTTAGATTTCCCCATAATAGTAATTATGGATATATTTAAAGGAATCGAAATTGAAATAGACATTAAATGAAAGCTAAAAATAACAAGTCTCTAGGATGTAATTTTCAAGGCTAAAACCATTCAGAAAACTAAACGATAGCTCATTATTCACAAATCCACCCCTCGTGCCTACCACAAAAAATCACAGTTCATAATCCAACAGCGGCAGATTGCCAGACAATTTGTCAAAGCAAACATTTTCAATGAGGAAAAAGCCATTATGAAACGATAGTAAAGAAAATGGTTGTAAGGCAAAACGAACATTCAAATTAAATGTAAATAAAAAGGAAATAAAAAAAAAAGCATCATACTTTCCAACTCATTGTACAACAAAACAAAAATACACATGCGAGAGAGAGGGAAAGATAGATAGATAGATAGATAGAGAGAGAGATAGAGAGAGAGAGAGATAGAGAGAGAGAGAGAGAGAGAGTGAGGGGGGGAGAGAAACTAAGAGAGAGAGAGAGTGGGGGTTTTAAAGGAAAACATCACAATAAAACAGAGACCAGTTTCTATGAAATGATCGTAAGATTTTGTATATGGTGGAATCTGAAGAAATCTCTTTCAGAGCTCATTCCAGGATATCAGATAAAAATATCATTAACTTATTCTATTCTAACTAGATGCATCCACAATATGAAGAGGAGGGAAAAGCCTTTGAAAATATAGTTTGCTGTTTTATACCACTTTTGTATTTAATACAGAAGATTTATTATTTATTTATTACATCTAACCAGATCATTAATAACAGAAGACCTCGAATATTACCGTTATGTCAAAACAATGTGGTTTATCAATTCTCTTGCACTTTGGAAAAGTGTATCTCCAACACTAATAATGAAAAAAGAAGTGGAATTATTTCATTGATCCCACAACAACAACACTCTTTCGTAGGTTAACTTGCTACTCATTGGAACTTAGTGAAGTTTTTTCACATATTGATCAATGTACAACAATCAAAATATGAATTGTAATATAGGGCAAATATTTATTATACTGAATTACTAAACAGTAGTAACTGTAAAGAAAGACACAAAATGCTGTTAAACTAATTTTTCAAAAAGTATTCAAAGTAAACCTCTTACAAATAATTCCAAACTGTTGTACATATGAATCTACCACTAGACAAAAGTCTGGTATATTTAAATAAGAAATATAACATTCCTTAAAATGATTGAATGAAGTTAATGAAATCATTTGTCTGTGGCAATGATGACATCGACGCTCCTGATAATGTTTACAGATGGTCAATGAGTACCGGATGAAAAACTTTACGAACTTTGAAGAATTTCTCCATAAATATGTAGCAAATGTTCGACAGATGATACGCAAAATGTGAAAAATATCGTAAAAACATTAATCAGACAATTGCTTGAACGTACACACACACACACATTGTTATGATGTTGATTTGGGGTTAGTAGAGTCAAACGCCAAATAACACGTAACAATAAAAAGGGTTTTAATAGGTTGGTAAATAGGTACAGAATCGCCTGAGTAGTCAATCACTAGCTCAGCTAAGAACTGCTCCGACTCTCTATCTTTTGACATGCTACTATTTAACGTCTTTGTTCGCAGACAAGTTCATCTTCAAGAGGGGTGGTAGGTTTCCGACACAACACACACACACACATATATATATATATATATATATATATATATATATATATATATATATATATATATATATATATATATATATATATATGTATGTATGTATGTATATGTGTCTTTGTCTAAGGACGAACGAAATGTTTTTCTGAAGGTAGTTTTTATTTTAATTTATTTTTTCTAGATATAGGATTATTTTTTATAGTTTCAGGTAAACATTTGAATATGAAAATTTTGTTTTTGTTTTTATTTTTATTTTTTGCACTTGAGTTAAAAATACGCCCGATTTATACAGCTAGCCATAGATCTGGTTTACACTTGCGTCAAATGGTTCAGTTTGCTCCAGTTTACACTTGGTCGGGTTTATACTCGAGTTTGCATCGTCCATCCGGAAGATTTTACTCATCACTCTTCTAAGCTTCGCCCCCAGAGAAAGAATACTGTTTTAAAAATAAGATTCATAGACAGACAAACATACAAAGCAGATAATTGATTCAAATCGCTGCCATAGACGTTTTAACACCTTTTCGCTCATAAAGTGCAGTTTATCCGTTCAGAGACTTTTATTCCATTTACTAGCAGCATGGCCCGGCGTTGATTCAAAAATCGTACGGCTCATACAGCAATCGCTATCACTTGACTTAAAATATGACATGAAGTGGAAAGATTATATTTAATCTATTGCTAGATCTTCTGCTAATAAAGTTGATTCACTGGGTCGTGCTAGACAATTTTTTTGTCCTGAATCTTTCTTACATATTTATAAGTCGACCATTTGTCCATGCTTTGGCTATTGCTGCCTGCTATATATTTAGAGATTCTTGATAAAATCTATAAAAGAATCAGCGTCTCGGCTTCAATTACATTCATACCGTCGCAGTGAAGCTTCCCTGTTCCTTTTCTATAAATACATTCATGGTAATTGTTTCAGGTATGTTAGGTGGTCAGTGATGTCCGTTCGCTGGTGGATGCCGGTCGCCTTTCGTTTTCGCGTGAGTGCTTTTTTCGTATTTGTTGTTGTGTCTGAATGAGTGCATGTCAGCGTGAGTGATTGGGATGAATGAATGTTTTATACTATTATAGCCCCGCATTGATTTCGGCCAGTGAACCGATGTTTCTGCCACATTTAGTGATTGTGTGTGTGTGTGTGGGGGGGTTATTACTAATCTTATTTTCTTTAGTTTCTTGGAAATAGTTTTTTGTATGCATATTGTAAATACTCATTGGGGTTAACTTTTAGAATTGTTGTTTTATTCCCTCCCCCCCCACAGACAACGAATTGTAAATATGGGGACTACTTAGTATTTTCATAGAGACAAAGAGGTGGTTGTATGTAAGAAAGGTACGTATGAATGTGTTGTTTTGGTATAAGGAATATTGTTTCGTACGATTGGGTCAGTGTTTGTGGCTAGCGAAGTTATAGTTAAGACAGAAGAAGACCGTCCTTTCCCCAATCCCCACCTACGGCCTTGTGCCACATTTCTGTATTTTACAGAATAAATATCACTTTCAGGTATGTTAGGTGGTCAGTGATGTCCGATCGCTGGTGGATGCGGGTCGCCTTTCGTTTCGTGTGAGTGTTTTTTTCGTTTTTGTTGTTGTGTTTGAATGAGCGCATGTCAGTGTGAGTGCTTGGGACGAATGTTTTATGCAATTATAGTCCCGCATTGATTTTGGCCAGTGAGCTGATGTTTCTGCCACATTTAGTGATTGTGGGGTGGGGTATTGCTAATATTATTTTCTTTAGTTTCTTGGAAATAGTTTATTGTATGCATATTTTAAATACTCATTGGGGCAATTTTTTAGAATTGTTTATTCCCCGCAGACAACGTATTGTAAATATGAGGACTAGTTAGTATTTTCATAGAACCAATGAGGTATTATGGTGGTTGTAGTAAGAAAGGTACGTAAAAAATGTGTTGTTTTGATGTAAGGAATATTGTTCGTATGATTGGGTCAATGTTTGTGGCTAGCTAAGTTAAGACAGAGGAAGACCGTCCTTTCCCCAATCCACCCTCCGGCCATGTGCCACATTTCTGTATATTAAACAGAATAAATATCACTTTCAGGTATGTTACCGAGAATTTATGAATATAAGCTTAATACTAGATTGGTGGCAAGGTCTCATCAATTTCCATTTCATTTCGCTAAAGAGTTTCTTTTCTTACACTTCTCACTTGTAGACGTCTCTTTCGGTCCCATGCTTTCCAGCCAAATTTGAAATTTATAAATTCAAATTCAATATCAATCGTTATCTACTATCTTCTTGCTTATTCTTCTATTCTTTCTCATCTTTATTAATGTTTTTATCTTATTGTTTCATACTCAGTAACCCCTTGTATCATAGTGGTTAGATTATCAGCGAAGAGGACTCCAGGATGGTAATCATTTCAAGAGTAACGAAAACAATGACAGCTATCGCAAAGCTAGAAATCACCGAAAAAGAAAAAGCATATTACGTTAGAATTAAAGATCAGACTGTCCGGAGCACTGGCATCCTCAATCTTATTTGCACGCTTGGGAGTCTTGGATGCGAAAAGCAAAATTAACTCCAAGTATTAGGAATGAGATGCAACAGAAGAATCTTAGATAACTCCTACGTAGACCACATCACTTCTTTCTATTTTCCCGCCCACTACGATAACCATCAACAATAAGATAATATAATTAACTAATTATAGTAATCTTGTGCCATGAAGATAGTGTAACGGATATCGATGCGGAAATTAGAATCGGTGATTGTGGCGATCCGGTAAAAGGAAAAAAAAGGCAATAAAAAATGACATATAGGCATGAATATTTTGTGGTCAAAAAATAATTTTGGTGATTCGAAAAAAAAAAAAAATGAAAAATGATATACAGACTTTATTTCTTTGAGGGTAAAAAATCGGTTTAAGCAAATCGGAAAAAGAAAAAAAAAAAAAACAATGAAAAATATTATATACACATGACTGTAACGATCCGGAAAAAAACAATGAAAAATTATATAAGAAACTTTCTGAAGCTAAAAAACGATTTTGCCGATTCGAAAAAAAAAAGTAACAATGAAAAATGATATTTAGACTTTTGTGTATAAAATCATTTGGGCGATTCGAAAAAGTTAAAACAAAACAATGAAAAATGATTAATAAGCAGGACTCAATTTAATAGCAAAAACGATTGTGGCGAGTCAAAAAATTGTTTGATTAATTTTGAAATAAACATACGAATAATATATTCCGCTCGCTATCAGTCGGAATAATCCCTACATTGAATTGATAAATAAAATATAAATGTTAGAGACAAAAAAAAAAAAATGAACCTTAAAACAATCAAATATTTATAAGATCTTGCTACATTATACATTAACACAGGCTCTAATTTGGGATCAGAGAAAATCTCTCTTATATCCGGGTTTGGTCTATCTTATATACATTAACACAGGCTCTAATTTGGGATCAGAGAAAATCTCTCTTATATCCGGGTTTGGTCTATCTTATATACATTAACACAGGCTCTAATTTGGGATCAGAGAAAATCTCTCTTATATCCGGGTTTGGTCTATCTTATATACATTAACACAGGCTCTAATTTGGGATCAGAAAATCTCTCTTATATCCGGGTTTGGTCTATCTTATATACATTAACACAGGCTCTAATTTGGGACCAGAGAAAATCTCTCTTATATCCGGGTTTGGTCTATCTTATATACATTAACACAGGCTCTAATTTGGGACCAGAGAAAATCTCTCTTATATCCGGGTTTGGTCTATTTTATATACATTAACACAGGCTCTAATTTGGGATCAGAGAAAATCTCTCTTATATCCGGGTTTGGTCTATCTTATATACATTAACACAGGCTCTAATTTGGAACCAGAGAAAATCTCTCTTATATCCGGGTTTGGTCTATTTTATATACATTAACACAGGCTCTAATTTGGGATCAGAGAAAATCTCTCTTATATCCGGGTTTGGTCTATCTTATATACATTAACACAGGCTCTAATTTGGGACCAGAGAAAATCTCTCTTATATCCGGGTTTGGTCTATCTTATATACATTAACACAGGCTCTAATTTGGGACCAGAGAAAATCTCTCTTATATCCGGGGTTTGGTCTATTTTTATATACATTAACACAGGCTCTAATTTGGGATCAGAGAAAATCTCTCTTATATCGGGTTTGGTCTATCTTATATACATTAACACAGGCTCTAATTTGGGACCAGAAAATCTCTCTTATATCCGGGTTTGGTCTATTTTATATACATTAACACAGGCTCTAATTTGGGACCAGAGAAAATCTCTCTTATATCCGGGTTTGGTCTATTTTATATACATTAACACAGGCTCTAATTTGGGACCAGAGAAAATCTCTCTTATATCGGGTTTGATCTATTTTATATACATTAACTAATTTGGGACAGGCTCTAATTTGGGACCAGAGAAAATCTCTCTTATATCGGGTTTGGTCTATTTTATATACATTAACACAGCCTCTAATTTGGGACCAGAGAAAATCTCTCTTATATCGGGGTTTGGTCTATTTTATATACATTAACACAGGCTCTAATTTGGGACCAGAGAAAATCTCTCTTATATCCGGGTTTGGTCTATTTTATATACATTAACACAGGCTCTAATTTGGGACCAGAGAAAATCTCTCTTATATCCGGGTTACACTGCATATATATGATTTTTTTTTGCGTGTTTTGGCTTTTAAAGAATTACTAACCACTTGCTGGCTATTTAAAGTCGGAAAATATTTTTAAAATTTATGGGGGAGATAAGTCCTAGTAATTAAATCTGGGGAGATGACGTAGATTCATACCTTTACCAAGGGTATTTTCGCGTAAGTAAGCATAACAAAAACCGACTGGAATTGGAACTCAGCTCTCTGTTTTCCAATTCAGAGCCGTTACCCATTATACTACTATACATCCAAGCTGGTATTCTCAAGCAGTCATCCGTCTAGCTACTGACCTGGCCCGACGTTGCTTAAATTAGGTGACATTAAGAGAACCGGTATTTCAAAGATAAAAAAAAAGTGTAACAAAGAATAGCAGCAGCAGTAGAAAGCAATATGTACATACAACAAAATCAATTTTATAAATTAAATCCTAGAGAATATATCTGTGCAATTTTGAAAAGTCGGAAGATGAATTTAGATTTTTTTTTATACTCACCACCGAATGAAGATAATAATATTTCCGTCGACCTGATATTGTCTCACAAAAAATCTCTACGTATTCTTAACTGTTAGTGTCCACAAGAATATGTGAGAATATAAAACATTTGTAAGGATTTTTGCACTGAGTGTTGGTGAATATCACTGTACAATCGATATAATAACGGAACACCTTAAGTTGCATACGAAGAGAATGTTGTGGTGTCATTTTAAGCTGAGCTAAAACAAGGCTGCAAGAGGAAGCGTAATATGTACAAAAAATGATTACATCTAAATACTTTTTGCGCATGTCAAAACATATCTGAGCTTGCTTGTTCGTTTAGGATTCAGATAGAGCATCTTATAATTAATTAATTTTTCCATTGATGAAAAGAGAATATAAATCAAACGATACAATAACAACTCGACAACACTTGGTTATTATATCGCTGTTCAATATTTATGAAACAATTGACATATTTTAGCTAATGGAACAAAATGAACAAATGGAAGGATAAAAAACAGAAACCTGACAGGTAATTAATTAATGCATCCAATAAATACCTTAGGGGCATTATACTTTTTTTTTTAAAATCATCTTAAAAACTAAATATTGCCGAAAATTTAGGACATCAAATTTTACCACTTTTTATAACACAATATTTTTCAGGAATTCTCGTGTCCTTTGGGAGATTGTATCATTATTGGATAGCTAGCAGCTCGTATACGAATATGCCTTTTCGGTTAGAGTGGTTAATTAATTTCTATTACCTACTCAGCCACATTTATATTTGCTCAACAGCCAGTGCCAATCTATGCTGAGCGGACTCTGGTGACAGTTTTTGGAAGAGTGCTCATAATCTGACAGGATCACAATTTTGAAGTAGTCTCAAACGATAACCGTTTATTTCCGGCTAGCAAGTGTTGCCTAAAAACCCATTCCTGATAATGACTGGGAGGGCTGTAAACATTTATTCATTTATTCAGTTTGAGCATTTTAAGCTCCTCCTCCATCTCACAAATGTAGTTCATGGTTACATTCAAGGCAGAAGAGTGCAATGGCTTGATGGTTCCTTTTGGACCGAGGATGTTGAGGTTACACCGTTCTTCTTCTTGACATTTAGAGAGGCATGACTTACAAAGCAACAGCCAATTTCATTTCAGAGTTTTCGCTCTTCAAGACAAGCTATGTTATATGAAGGCTGTGCGCTGCCAAGACTACATAACCACGTCCACTCTTGGCCGTGACGACAATATCCAAAGGAATATAGTATAGGGTATTACATTTGGGACGGCTTCGCTGCATGAGTTGCCGCAAAGTTGTCAGTGTTGACAGCCAACCGCCATCGGTTTTTTACTCCGGGTTTAATGTCCGGATTTACTTCCATAGAATTTTCCGTGTTTTGATAAGATCACAAGGCAACGGAAGTTTAAAAAATCAAGGTTTTCCTTCCTCTAGATTCGCTGCCTCCCTGGGCTGTCGGGATCCATCTACCCGAAGCAGATTGTTAATAGAGCAGATAAGAAATTTACGAAATATATAAAATACGTCTTATTTATTGTTAGTTATGTTTCACACAATTTAGGAATCTTCAGGTTGGGACCATATATATATATATATATATATATATATATATATAGTACCAACATATCCCAATATCCTTAATCTGTCCTAGACATTGAGTTCTACCTGGATTCTTCCTCTTGGAATTTTTATTCTAAAATATACATGTGGGTATTTATATATTTTGCATATGTATGTATATTTTCCACTAATATCATATATATATATATATATATATATATATATATATATATATATATATATATATATACTGGATTTGAAAAAGATAGAATACATGCTCTCATACGTCAGTAGAACCCTGCCATTGAAAGAGATGGTGACTATAAAGTAAGTATATAAACCTGTGTTATACAGTAAGTTTGTTTGTGTTCCTTATTTCTTATAAAATAAAACGAATTGTATTTCATTTTTACTCATTCTCGTACATATATATATATATGTGTGTGTGTGTTTATGTGTGTGTGTATGTGTGTGTGTGTTATTGATGATAAAAATATATTTTTAAGGTACGTTATATTTATGGGTTTAAGTGCTCAGTCTCAAGGATAGAGCGTATGTAAATATAGTGAAACTGTGGTCAACACTTTGCGACGTCAATCTGTTTCATGCTTAAACGCAATCTTCAGGCCATATTTTAGATCTTATGTATGAATTTTGTAAAAGCTGGTGAAGTAATATTGTCTGACATGTATTTATAGATGGTAATAGATTTATCAGAATCCCCCCGAAGTATTTCCTACATAAATAAATAATTATATATCTTTTTTTCAATTAGGGTGGCATTTATAGAATCAAAGTCATGACCAGTATTTCAAGCGAAATAAAAGGATTAAATATTAAAACACTCGTCAAACACAATCACTTCACTTCTTGCACTTTCTTGCAATCATACAACCCCACACAGTAACCTTCTACCTTGGGCCTTGTACTGGGGGGACATTAGTAAAAAACAAAAAAACAAAAAACTATTAACTGCACCAAGATTGAATTTTCTTACAAGCAAATCATATTTACATAAGCATAATAGTAAATGGTTGAATACCCAGGGTGATTGAAAAGTAACTCCCTATTTTAAGTATGATGGACTCTCCCGTCTAAGTATAATATTTACATGACGGGAGAGTCCATCCTACATAAAATAGGGAGTTACTTTTCACTCACCCTGTTGTGTCTCAGTAAAACCTCCCCACGTTTCGCCAAATACACAAAAATACGATGAACACCACGACTACATATTTGCCTTTTGCTTCCTGCATAAACCATCGCGCACTGTTGCACATCATGGGAAAAGGGTCTGGGAGAATTTGACACTCGTAGAACTTATTGAAGACAAAGATGATAGTAGCGAATAACCTACGAGCTTGTTTAGAAGACTGACAGAACGGGGACTATGAGGGATAAGAAAAACTATAAACCTTACTTATTGTTACAAATGACAGGAAGTTGTGGAGAGCCATAATCACACATGTCCTGAAGAGTCTCGGTACACAGAAAAAAAGAGAAGATTTGACCATAGTCATTTTTTACTTCATATTCTCTAACTGGCCCCATTAATTAAGTATTCTGACGTTCCATGTCACTAAAACTATTTTTGTTGGATGTGGACAGTTGCCGGAAACCGCTTCGATGACACCAGCCGTCCATATCTTTCTGACGTCTTTCTGACGCGGGATCAATTCTAACGAGTTTGATGTCGTTATTCTTTGCATTAATTTTGGTAAACCTCACACTTGATGTAATAGTAATGGTAATATTAGCCCTCTCCCTACAAGGAAGCCTTTAGCATTCATGACTGAGCAGCTCGTACTGCTTTTTGCTGACGTCCAGTCGCTGTTATCCTTCTTCCTAGTTGTAATGGGATCTTACCGATTATAATAATAATAATGGACTATTCCATACCTAATAAATACTGCACCTCAGGATGGGCAAGGGGGTGCTGAACCGACTGCACGGTTAAACTCTCTTCCTACGGGCGGGAGGAACCCGAAGGAGGCTACGCCGAAGGGCAGTCTCTCCTTCGGGGAGGTAAAACCGGCCCTGAACCCGTTTATACGGGTTCAAATGGGCTATTTTTTGGTCGAGCCTAATGGCTTGGGAATTGCCCACGTTAAAAAGGCCTTGTGCCACATGACACCCTCGTGGGGGTGACTGAATATCGTCAGTCGTTCACCTCTGAACCGACTATTCGGTTTAACTCTCTTCCTACGGGCAGGAGGAACCCGAGGAGGCTACGCCGAAGGGCGGGAGTCTCCTTCGGGGAGGTTAACTCAGCCCTGAACCCGTTTATACAGGTTCTAACGGAGGCATATTTTGGGCCGAGCCCACGGGCTCAGGGAAAACCCACATAAAATAACCGACCATGTGTCACATATTTGCCCAAGTGGCGGGGAGACTGAATATTGTCAGTCGTTCACCTCTGAACCGACTATTCGGTTTAACTCTCTTCCTACGGGCGGGAGGAACCCGAAGGAGGCTACGCCGAAGGCGGGTCTCTTTGGGGAAGTAAAACCGGCCCTGAACCCCGTTTATACGGTTAAAACGGGCAATAATTTTGTGCCGAGCCCACGGGCTCGGAAAACCCCAATAAACAACCGACCTTGTGTCACATGTTGCCCCAGTGGGGAGACTGAATATTGTCAGTCGTTCACCTCCTGAACCGACTGTTCGGTTTAACTCTCTTCCTACGGGCGGGAGGAACCCGAAGGAGGCTACGCCGAAGGGCGGAGTCTCCTTCGGGGGGAGGTAAACTCGGCCCTGAACCCGTTTATACAGGTTCAAACGGAAAAGCATATTTTTGGGTCGAGCCCACGGGCTCAGAAAACCCCCATAAAATAACCGACCTTGTGTCACATATTTGCCCCAGTGGGGGAGGGAGACTGAATATTGTCAGTCGTTCAACTCTGAACCGACTGTTCGGTTAAACTCTCTTCCTACGGGCGGGAGGAACGAAGGAGGCTACGCCGAACGGCGGAGTCTCCTTCGGGGAGGTAAACTCGGCCCCGAACCCGTTTATACAGGTTCAAATGGGCTATTTTTGGCCGAGCCTAATGGCTCAGGAATGCCCACGTTAAAAAGGCCTTGTGCCACGCGACACCCTCGTGGGGGGTGACTGAATATTGTCAGTCGTTCAACTCTGAACCAACTGTTCGGTTAAACTCTTTTCCTACGGGCGGGAGGAACCCGAAGGAGGCTACGCCGAAGGGCGGAGTCTCCTTCGGGGAGGTAAAACCGGCCCTGAACCCGTTTATGCAGGTTCAACCGGGCATATTTTGGGGCCGAGCCCACGGGCTCGGGAAAACCCACATAAAATAACCGACCATGTGTCACATGTTGCCCCAGTGGCGGGGAGACTGAATATTGTCAGTCGTTCACCTCTGAACCGACTATTCGGTTTAACTCTCTTCCTACGGGCGGGAGGAACCCGAAGGAGGCTACGCCGAAGGGCGGAGTCTCTTTGGGGAGGTAAAACCGGCCCTGAACCCGTTTATACGGTTAAAACGGGCATAATTTTGGGCCGAGCCCACGGGCTCGGAAAACCCACAATAAACAACCGACCTTGTGTCACATGTTGCCCCAGTGGGGGGGGGGGAGACTGAATATTGTAATTCGTTCACCTCTGAACCGACTGTTCGGTTTAACTCTCTTCCTACGGGCGGGAGGAACCCGAAGGAGGCTACGCCGAAGGGCGGAGTCTCCTTCGGGGAGGTAAAACCGGCCCTGAACCCGTTTATACGGGTTCAAATGGGCTATTTCTCGGGAATGCCCACGTTAAAAAGGTCTTGTGCCACATGACACCCTCGTGGGGGGGTGTTGACTGAATATTGTCAGTCGTTCACCTCTGAACCGACTGCACGGTTAAACTCTCTTCCTACGGACGGGAGGAACCCGAAGGAGGCTACGCCGAAGGGCGGAGTCTCCTTCGGGGAGGTCGCTCGGCCCTGAACCCGTTTATACGGGTTCAAACGGGCATATTTTGGGTCGAGCCCACGGGCTCAGGAAAACCCATAAAATAACCGACCTTGTGTCACATATTTGCCCCAGTGGGGAGGGGGAGACTGAATATTGTCAGTCGTTCAACTCTGAACCGACTGTTCAGTTAAACTCTCTTCCTACAGGCGGGAGGAACCCGAAGGAGGCTACGCCGAAGGCGGAGTCTCCTTCGGGGGAGGTAAAACCGGCCCCGAACCCGTTTATACGGGTTCAAATGGGCTATTTTGGCCGAGCCTAATGGCTCAGGAATGCCCACGTTAAAAAGGCCTTGTGCCCATGACACCCTCGTGGGGGTGACTGAATATTGTCAGTCGTTCAACTCTGAACCAACTGTTCGGTTAAACTCTCTTCCTACGGGCAGGAGGAACCCGAAGGAGGCTACGCCGAAGGGCGGAGTCTCCTTCGGGAAGGTAAACTCAGCCCTGAACCCGTTATGCAGGTTCAACCGGGCATATTTTGGGGCTGAGCCCACGGGCTCGGGAAAACCACAATAAATAACCGACCTTGTGTCACATATTTGCCCCCAGTGGCGAGGGGGAGACTGAATATGGTCAGTCGCTCAACTCTTGAACGACTGTTCGGTTCAACTCTCTGTCTACGGACGGGAGGAACCCGAAGGAGGCTACGCCGAAGGGCAGGGTCTCCTTCAGGGAGGTAAAACCGGCCCTGAACCCGTTTATGCGGGTTCAAACGGGCATATTTTTGGGCCGAGCCCACGGGCTCGGAATGCCCACGTTAAAAAGGCCTTGTGCCACATGACACCCTCGTGCGGGGGTGACTGAATATCGTCAGTTGAGTCAGTAGTTCAAGTCGAATCAAGAGTCGAGTCGGAGGCAGTCCGAAACAGAGTCGCGTTCAGACAATTACTGCAAGACATTGGAATAGTGATACTGGTCGAGACTACATTGTTCTCTCTGCTAAACCTGATTGTTCATACTAACACTTCTACTTCTCTGTATATATTCCTGTTTGTAATATATCTGTGTTATTCCGTACCTGTGGTCGTGTTCTTCTTTATTGGTTCTACCTTGGACTATCACCGTGGTACAAGGAACCGGACCATATCACTAGTATTCATGGGGGGATTTCCTTCCTAACCTTTTATTTGAAGTGGTGTAAAATTTCAATATCTTGATTATGTCATTATTTTATCTTAGATTTACATGTGATATTCATTTTGGTTGTTACTGCTCTTGGTAGTCCTCAAATGATGGGATTTCTGGTAAATTTGTTATAGTTCTTTGTTTGTGATTGTGTCTCGCCAGTCCATAATGTTCAAATAATGTTGATTTTTACCAAAACTTTCAGTCTTCAGGTTTAGTCTTTACCAAGACCCACAGGCTTCACTCGTTCAAATCATTTTTTACCATTGACCTTAAAAAGCGGTTGTATACAGCTGACAGTTTAGAGTTTTCTAAACAGGTTTGGCGCCATGCAGGGCATTCATTTTATAGTCTGTATTAACGAGACTATTTAAGATGGCTTCCTGTAGACTTACAGAGAATGCATATTTAAAAATATCGAACTGCGAAGACAATATCTCCTGTGGTGATTCAAGCATATGGTGCGTCTCATAAATTTTAATTTTTTTCTTTTCCGGCATTTTCTATGACTATGGGCTACCGTAAGACCTTTTCTATAGCCATTAAATATAGGAGTCTTATGACAGACAATTCCAAGTTTATACCTGATAATTGCCCGATATTAGCTCTGTTCTTTTACACTGAGCACTACTTTTTACTTCCAAGGAAGACTGTGAACTAAGTTATATTTTACAGTTATATATATTTTTTTTCTTCACAATTTTTCAGGAAAATAGGTGTTCAAGTTCAGTAGCTGTTATCGCTATTTTCTACATTGATTCAGTAGCTGTTATCGCTATTTTCTATATTGATGTGGGTTTCCTTCCTAACTTTTTATTTGAAGTAGTGTAGAATGTCCACATCTTCATTATGTCATTATTTTCTCTTCGAGTTACATGTGATATCCATTCTTGTTGTTGCTCAAGTGATATGGTTTCTGTTATTTGTTACAGTTCCTTGTTTGTGTTTCTCTATGGCAAGCCCATAATATTCAAAGAAGGAGTTTCTTTGTTAAGAGATGCTTTATCTTAATCTTTTTCATATTTTGCTTGAGAATGGTGGCATTAGCACAAAACTAGTTTACTTTCGGCCCGACTAAAGAGCGAACTCAAAAGCAAGTCTAGCAAGCTCATCCTCGTTCAACACAATTTTTAAAAGAATTGAAAGAATCGCTCAATGGAGACTAACATATCTATAGCCAGTTTGGTGGCATCTCTCCCTACAAACATCAGCGGCCAGGTAACTATATACAAAAAAAGAAAGGTTCCCAAAATTAAGTGATCAGAATTTCCATCATATAATCTACAATATTTCCATACAATATCCTCGTTTTCCATTGTATAATCTTCAGACTATATGCTTCTTTTCCATTCACGTATCAATGTTTGTATAGAATTCCATACCATAATGTTTGACATTTCATTAAAATATCCTCTTTTTCCATATAATAAACTTTTGTCATCCTATAATCATTAATATTTTCTTACGATATTTTCTCATTGTCTTGATTTTCTTACAATTTCCTTTTCCTAGAATATTCTTATTTTTCCTGGTCTATTCATCATCATTTTCAGAGTACAGATCTTTTAAAGTTAAATTGCATAAAATGAATAAAGAAACATTTAATATTAATGGTGTCTGAAATAATCTACTCCAAATGTCGATTAAATAGGAACTCTTACCGAAATAATAGGCCAGTGTCTTTGATAAATGATCTTGAACTTCTCCCTTTTTTATTTCCAGGAATCGCTTGCTTCTTTTAATGCATTCCTGTTTCGCAACATTCCACGATTTCTTGTTGTTGGAAAGGAAATAACAAAAGTTTTCCTTACAGTAAAGGGCATGGCCATCTTCCGACGTGCACTCGTCTGAAAGAATACATAAACGGAGACATACGTGAAGTCAATAGATCTTTAATAATGAAATTGTTTACTTATTCCTATGGAATTTGCAACACACTGAAGGGCATGTCAATTTACTCCTGGGTGCATTATGGCTTGGTGTTGTGGACGACAAGGGAATTTTTTTTTGTTGTTTTTTTTCTTTCCGTGTGAGTTCGAATCTTCGTCGCCAATTTGTTCTGGATTCCGAGATGAAATCCGGTCTCAAATGAATGACAAACGCAGGAATGAAATATAGCAAATAAACGTATTGACATAATAATACAATTGTTAATACAGTTAGTACATCTAGAAATGCAGTTAGTAGCAATAATAATATATATATAGTCTGGGAAATTCAGTATCGAAGTAGGACTTCCTTTTGAGTCTACGTGCTCGCAACTGTGACTCCTACAAAGCGATTACCTCAGACTCACTCTCACTCTCTCACTGTATCACTGTCTGACTTCCGGGTATTTACCGGCAGCAGTACAAGTACACAGTGGGCGAGTCCACTTGTATATAAAGGGATGGACCCCTTAACAGAATGATATCAGAAAGACCAATACAAATGCAAAAGGATGTATACCTGTGTTTTATAGATTATGCAAAAGCCTCTAATAAAGTACGTAACAAAGAAATGCTAGAACTGGGTGGTAAACTTAGTGTATTTGGGAAGGATATTAGAATAATCCAGGATATATACTAGGAGCAAACCGCCTGCATATGGATAGAAAAATGAAATCAGTAAATATATAAAAATAGAAAGGGGTATAACACAAGGCGGGGGTCTTCTAACCGAACTTGTTCACTTTATAGTATGTACCTCCAAAAAACTGCTAAAAAAGAACAAAAAAAGTTTTATCGTCAAAATGTTTATGTTATTATTAAGAGGAAACATCAAAGTATATCTTGATTATTTTATTAAATTTCCTTTCTAGCGCTTCCGAAATTCTTCTTGAAAATATTGTTTTTTCTTTGGTGGTGGTGTGGGGGGGTCTCAGCGGGTGCGTCAACGATTAATATAGGGATTCTTTGTGCATTTTTTGGCATCAAAACCCATTGTTTTGGAAATCCTTGGAACAATCAATTCATTTTCGGATTTTAATTAAATTTTCAGGACATATTCGCAAATGAATTAAATTGCTTTTGAAATTTTTTTTTGAATTTTTTTTACACCTGTTACCCCCATTTAATTTTATGAAATTTCGAGAAATTAACATTTCAGCCTCTTCATAGTTAAAAGCAGAAATTCATAGAGAATTTAAATAATCAATTTGTTTTTGACAAAATGAAACGCCATTTATTGGAAATCTGATCTGAGTCGTAAAATAAAAACTGCAATAAACTATCACAATATTTAATTAGAAAAGATTTTAATTTCTTTTATAAATAAGTTGTCTTAAGATTGTCTTAAGATAAAAAGTTTCGATGAATAATGAATTTTTAAAAGAATTGTTTTACTTTTTTAAACATTTTAATTAAAAAAATGTATTAAGTTTTAAATCTTTTAAAATTCTGTATTAATTTCATCCTTTGAGATGATATTATTATTAAGTGAAAACTATATTTACTAGTCAAAAATAGAAAAACTTAATACAAATCATTAAATACTAATATTTTAAAAAGAATTTTGAATTTTTTTGTATCTGTGTAAACGTGCTGATTTTTGTAAGTACGAACGATCATACACGACATTATCAGAAAATATGAGCGAAAACTATAATAAATTTAAAGTCCACATTTCTAAAATTCAGTAAAACATTATATTACGGAGAATATTTTCCTATAATTTTAAGATTACTGAGTACTTAAAAATTATATAAAAATGGGGCTCACGTCATTTTCTTAAATTACGTTTTACAGATAAACTCTTTGTAGAACAAAATTAGATTTGTCATCAGGCTGTTAATACGTCAAAATATCTACTGTCGGGTCAAAAACACAGCAACTACCGGTTCGAATTTTTATGAGTTTTTAAACTCAAAGTAAATAATATTTGTTTCGAATCAAATTAATTATACTTTAAATCTGATAATATTCCTCAAATAATTTTTTTCATAAAATTATAAGTTTAATAAAGAGAATTACATTGCAATGAAATACTACTAAAAAGGGTATTAATCAGCTATTTTAGCAAAAACAAAAGCTACTTCAAGTTAATTTAAATTAGTTTTCGAAATATAACAAAGTATAGTATTTACATTAGTCGGACTATGGTCCTCATCTTTGTCGCCATATTTGTCACAACGTTTCGGCCGTTGTACGCTCCGGCCTTCTTCAGGTGGTTGGAATTTCGAACTGAACCCTTTATTTCGATCACTGGGGTAGACTGTTCTAGTTCCACGTGCCATGTTTGATGGATGTCAGTTATCAGTTATCTCCTGCTAATTTCCCTCTGAAAGTTATCCACTGCCTTAACCAGGAATTGAACTCACCTTCTTTGGGTCTGTCACTGGATCTAACCAACGCCTTTATCCACTGTGCCATGTGTCCTTGATGTTTGTAAGAGATGAAAACTGGTTTGTCGCCCAATCGGAGAAGTCGGTTGCATTTTGTCCGTCACTCCATTCAATGACACCGCTATTTTTTCGTAAGCCGATATAATACAGACCGGGAAAAGAAATAAAAATGTCGTGAATTTAATGAGTTCTAATTGATATAGATGTGCAGTGAATTTGTATGGAAAGAACACTAATTTCTTAGTCTTTCACCGTAAATTTACGCGCGCGATTATACAACATATCACCATTTTTAACAAACCTGCTGCCATTAAATCGTTGGATATTTAAGAACGATAGAAAGATATTGTCGAAAACAAAAGCGTTAGAACAACGAATAAGGTGGGCCAGGGTGTTTCCCTAGACACATGGCACCTTAGGAATTTAAAATTTAAATTTGAAATTAAGCTTCCATTCATATTCTCTGTTTCTTGAGTGTATGCGACCTTCGTTAAATTTCCTTCCTACCCCCCACATATATATGATTCGATCAGTAAAACCACTTAATCTGAAGAAGTCACTTCGAAGAACGAAACGTATTACACAGGATCTTTTTTTCTTCTTCTAATATTTCATAAAATTACACACTGTATGCACCGAAATACATTCTCAAGATGCATTTCCGTAATCATTATTCATTAAGCAAAGTTTCAATTTCATCAAATATTTTGCCTACATGCTGGTGTTCTTTGGAAACCTAGACGATTAAAATAATCTACTGGGAACGGGACGGTATGTAAAAATTTTTTATATATATATATATATATATATATATATATACATGAATTATTCACACAAAAACTATTGCAAAGGTTAATGATTTAAATGGCGATACATCCATCATCGCAAACAATTCAAATAATATACAAAAACCTCCGTATCCGTTATGAATGAAATGATCTTTGTTTATATAAATTTCTGCCGTATTAGATCTTATTTTTACTACAAGCTTTCGTCTGTTCCTACAGACATCTTCAGGTATAGAATAGATGTTGTTCTTGTTTTTTCTCTTAGTAATAAGAGGACAACGAAAATATATGTATTGCTGTATCCGAAAATGCTATTGAAAATGAGTTACTGTTTTTTGAACGCGCAAAAGCAACGCTGAGTTTGATTTTAAATTTTTAAAGGTTGTGCGTTCATATATGGTGATGAACGAATTTTTTACTGGTAAATTTTTCTGTCAAAGTGGCATGAACTATATTGTTCAATAATTACAGTAATGTCGCACTTATTATCCAAAAGTCGCACTTGGATCAGTTATTTAAATTACGATAAACGTGCAATCAATTTACAAATACATGAATTATTCACACAAAAACTAATGCAAAGGTTAATGATTTTTTTGTGTGAATAATTCATGTATTTGTAAATTGATTGCAAATATATGGATATAGATCCGACAGTATGAAGAAAAATATACTGAAACAACAAACAAAAATCCTAATATGCGATTATGCTTTTTTAATGTTTAATGTCAAGGTCGGACGTTTCGGTCTAATAGACCATCTTCAGGATATATTCATAAAACATAATTAACATAGACCATATACAATTCAACATGAAAAAGACGATGGACATAAAAGCAATTCGCCCACGTGACGACGACGTGATCATATTTAAACGGAACACTGATCTTATAAAAGATTTCAGTTATCATTTGGATTCCATAGACAGCCACTACATAATTGCAAAAATCGACTTAAAAATTCCAATAACAGCAACAAAATAGGTAGCCCATGTAAGAAGAAATGCAAATAATGGTATCATCAAGATGTTAACTTTCCACACTACTAAAAACAAAATGTTTAGAGAGAAACCGTCATCAGTACGAGAAAGAGTAACAACAGGTAATGTAATTCCCTGAAAAAGAAAAAGATTTTATAAATTTTAACCAACAATTACGCTAATTTTTCGCTCAATGAATGCCGAATGTTTCACAGGCGGAAACAATTATCATTGAACATGATAGAGATGTTTGTCATATTGTGTCAACATGTACAAGAGGAATTAATTACTACATCACAGAATGTCACTGGCCAATTGTATGTTCTTTTACATACGCGTCGATAGGATGTACCTTTAAATTAATATGAAATGTGTATACTGTTGATATACGCCATATTTGGGAGACTTTACTAATCTGCATGTGTGACCATTTTATCAATTGCAACTCTATTCCTTGGAGGCTTAATATCAGGTAAATTGAAACACATATTTAGGGTTGTGAAATTTTATTTTCCGTTCATATAGTTTTCAAAAAAGACAATATTCATGAACCTCATAACAAAAATATCTTCCATTAAAGAAAGGCTTTACTTTGAAAAGCAAAAATTAGTTGGATTTTAAAAAATAGTAAAATAATTAAGAATGATTTTACTCAAACTACGTTCACAAAAATAAAAACTCATAACACACGAAGATAGATAGATAGATAGATAGATATAAAGAGACTGAGATAGATAGATAGATAGATAGATAGATATAGATAGACTGAGATAGATAGATAGATATAAAGAGACTGAGATAGATAGATATAAAGAGAGAGATAGAAGATAGATATAAAGACTTAGATAGATAGATAGATATAAAGAGACTGGAGATAGATATGAAGAGACTGAGAAGATAGATGAGATAGATAGATAGATATAAAGAGACTGAGATAGATAGATAGATAGATAAAGAGATAGATAGATAGATAGATAGATATAAAGAGACTGAGATAGATAGATAGATATAAAGAGACTTAGATAGATAGATAGATAGATATAAAGAGACTGAGATAGATAGATAGATAGATATAAAGAGACTGAGATAGATAGATAGATAGAAAATGACAGAAATACATAGATTGAAATATAATGATCAAACTGAGAGATAAAGAGCTATACACACTGAACAGAAGAAAATAAAATAAAATAGAATTACATTAATTCACTATATAGATTAGTATAGGAAATTTTAGCGTCTTTTTGAGATAAACAAAACATTTGGAAATTCTTGCAATAATCAAATAATTGTTGGATTTTAATAAAATTTTCAGGATTTATTCACAAATGAATTAAATTATTTTTTTAAATATTTTTAAGATAATCTTGAAAGAAATATTTTTTACATCTGTTATTCCCACTTAATTAATGAAACTTTCTGAAATTATAATTCTACCCTATTCAAAAGCAGGTTTCCTTAGCGAATTTAAATCATCAATTTTCTTTCAAACAGAAACACTAACGAAAATCTCCCCCGAATCATAAAATAAAAATGTAATAAAACTAAGAAATTATTTAAATAAAAAAAGCTTTTAATTGCTTTTATAAATAAGATATTTTAAGGATAATATTGTCTAAAGAATTTTTTTTATGAATAATGAACTTTTACAAATTTTAATTAGAATAATTTACTAAGTTTTAAATCGTTTAAAATTCTGTATTAATTTCACCCATTTAGATGCTACTATTATTAAGTAAATCTATATTTACAAATCACAAATGTAAAAGTTTAGTACAAATTGTCAAACACCAATATTTTAAAAGATTTTTTTTAAATTTTCATGTGTATAAACGTGATTTTATATATATATATATATATATATATATATATATATATATATATATATATATATATATATATATATATATACGAACGACCATACACGACATTATCAGAAAATAAGAGCGATAACTATAGTAAATTTACAGCCAAAACATTTAAAATTCAATAAAGAATTAGATAACTGAGAATATTTTCTTAAACTTTTAAAATTACTGACTACTTAAAAATTATATATAAAAGGTGCTCACGTTAATTCAATTACTTTTTTAATATTTGAAGCCCTCGTAGAAAACCATCAGATAAATATCAATCTGTCAAACCCGCTAAAACCTCAAATAAACAGTAGCTGTTGGGTTTAAAAAATGCATTTCTACGATATAATAAACTTGAAGGAAATAACAGTTGTTTCAAATCAGATTAATTATATTTTAAATCAGCTAATATTTTTCAAATAAAGAAGTATATTTTATTTTGGGAAAGTGTTTCAAGAAAGAAAATTGTATTTAAATTAGTTTTAAATTAGTTTTTGAAATACAGCAAAGTATTTTGCTTGTTGGAAATATTAAATGTAATCAGTTAGCTTGGAATTAAAATAAAAGCTCCAGGAAAGATTTTTTCCAATTTTAAAAATTCATTTGAAAACTTGTGAATCGCGTTTTCTGTAGCGGTACTTTTTATCAATAACCTGACTGATTAAATGATGTTGATAATCTCCACTTGTCCGCAGAATATTGCTTCAACCTGTCAATACATATATATATATATATATATATATATATATATATATATATATATATATATATATATATATATATATTTGTTTGTAAATATATGGCAAAACATTGGCATAAATAACGGTTGTTCGTGAATAAAGAAACAAGGTAGTAGAGAAGTACAGAGAAGTTAACTCTGGTCAATAATACAGTCAATATGGAGACTAGTTCGTGGTGGGGATCTGTACGTAGAGGCGAACCGCATGTATCTATGATAAGAAGATATTCCAGTTACAAATTGAAAGAAAGGGGAAATTAATAAAACAGAATAAAATTATTCAAAATAGGAAATTTTCCTCGTGTGAATTCAGTTTAAATTTCGGTCGAGTTCATAACATTCACTTTCGCACAAGAACTCTTGGGAAATGTATGAATCTATCTCTTCTCCCTCCATATATGGGTTAAATAACAAAACAGGCTGGACTCTCTAGCCAGGTTGGTAGACTTTCAACGAGGAGAACCACTCTGAATTCAAAAACTCAGGCACCAGAACCTGTACAAAGACGGTTAAAGGTAAGGTGCAGATCGTATGTCCGTAAAACAAAAACACGACAGATTTTCGACACTTATGGATAATCCCACTCGAGAGCGATTATCCTGATTAATACTGACACCAACATACACTGAGTGTGTCATATGTCGAAATAGGTGTTCTGGGGTATGTTAGTGAACATAAATGGAGTGAGGTAATTTTGCAATGAAATTTTTGGATCATGCTTGCTTTTCGGGTAATCGTACACCGATGAACTGCCATTTTTCTCCTCGCGGATATTATGCAGTGATTAAGAATGTTGTGCTATTTTCTGCGACAAGTTGCGGAACTTAAATTTGGTGCGTAAATCCCTCCTTTGGGGGATTTCGTATTATTTATCATCTCTCAGTTGCGTCTCTGGCCTTGGACAGAGTGCGCTCAGGGGCTTCTCTGTCAAAGGACAGAGGGGCAACTGAGGAAAATTATACTGAAGAGGTGCCCAGCCCTGGTGAACAGCTGCCCGAGGCCGTGCCCTCCCATTGCACAAGAGGGAGGGATCGGTGCTCGCACCGAGGCCAGCGCAACCGACGGTTGCGGTGGCTGAGGGCAATTTTTGTCCCTACCCGGGTGTACGCGCTCGGGTGCCCGCATTAAACCGACCTTGTGTCACATCTTGTTCTAGTGGGGAAACGAGTAAATACCTGCGGAACTTAAATCTCATATTGCTTTTTTTTTTTAAATAATGTTCTTCATTGTACCTTTTCCAGGTTTCTTTATCCCCGCTCCTGACCGTGCGGGAAGCGGTTATTTTATCGTGTTACGTTCTCTAGATCGATGACTAATCAATACGAAAGAGCTTCTCTCTGTCCATTACACAAGGTCTTATGACTAAGTGCAAGGACAACCATCGACGCTCTCCGAACATTTTTCGTTTGCCGAATGTCAACGCTTGGTATGGTTTTCAGGAACGATCCAACTGTACGCCGGAAGTGCCTCCCAGTGAAGATATTATCAAAAAGTCACACCCCACCTGACAATTACTGACCAAGGTAAGATTCGAACCGAAATCTCATTGCCGACCAGCTAACATTCTAACATGTCTATTAGAAACTACAGTACTTGAATTAGCGAGAATATACTTACTTGAGTAGATATAAAATAAATTAAATATTTACCTATGGAGATCTGATAGCATCGCCAATTATCATCTCTTCGGCCGGCATAATTCGGCTGAAGCAAGATGCTGTGTGTTTGATATTGTCCAGTCTTGGAATTGTAGAAAAATGTCACACAAGAGGTATTTCGGTAGCAAATTCCTTTACAGCCTTCTAAAGATGGAACCTGTGATTTCATAATGAGAGCATAGTCTTGGATCCGACCGTTCATTGTTGAGGACTAAGAAAATGTTCCTGACAAGAAGATCTGACGCCCTCAAAACAAAGTAATTGAACCAGAAGCAATGTCTTCATGATAAAACTGTATATACTGAAAAGGAAAAATAAAGTTAAGAAGAATATATAGTCGTTTATATATTAAGAGAAAGGAATTATATCAATATATGTGCTGGTACCAAGTCAAAAGCCCTATAAAACGTGATCTTGGGAAATCTCGCTTTTGGTATTCACCACTGAATGAACCTTTCAGTATTTCCGTTGACACTAACAAGGCGTCCAAAAGCTGTACATATCCTAACAGTTTCTTTCCTCTTGAAGGGATTGTAATATTCTTATAAAGGAAAGTTGTGGCTCTGAGTTTTGACGATTTTTTTTACTGTGCGGATGAAGATATACTTATAAAATCAGAAAGTCCTTAAGGATGAGGATGATGAGATTAAGCGGCAATGAAAGCTACTGTCGGATGTTTATAATTAAAAAAAAATCATAGTAGCTATACACACATTGCGCAAGTTCAAACAAATCTCATCTGGAGAGTTGGATTTGGATATGGTCAATAATTTTTATCGTTATTTTTTTTTGTATTTTTATTGATTAGTCGTTAAAATAAACAAAATCTGAAGGTTACCAGCATCGAAAAGTCCGCAACATATGAATATTTTATTGACATTAAAACTTTGTTTATCGACTGACATGTTTTCGCTAATGTCATTAGACATGAAAATAGTTTTTAAACGATGATCAATGCACAAACGTATGTTTAATATAAACGATAATATGAAAATTGTATGAAAAAATAATAATATTAAACAGAAAAAATTATCTAGAATTTAAATAAAAAATAATAAAAAAAATCTATTGTGTCAAAAACTAATTGAAACGTAATATGAAACTATCGCAATAATTTTCTTTCAAAATAAATATTTTTCTTTTTTTTTTTTCAAAAATATATATATATATATATATATATATATATATATATATATATATATATATATATATATATATTTTGTTTATTTTTGTTTTGGTAATATTATTTTCAAAAACCTCAATGGGCTATTTTAATGCCGACAAAATTTTATTGTTGGTAATATTTTTTAAAATCTATTTCTGTTAATATTTCGCCTTCTTCGGATGCGGTTAAAAAATCCTAGTTTTCTGGCAATAATTTTCAGTTTTCAAATATGTATCAGGCTGGTAATAGTTCACTGTTTTTTTTTTTTTTTTCAGTTAAAAATGCACAGTTGGTAATATATATTTTCCGTCTTCCAAAAACATATTGTGGTAATATTTATTTTTCAAAATGCATTCCTGGCAACATTTGTTTTAAAAAAAATGCATAATTGGCAACATTTGGTTTTCAAAAATGCATTGCTGGCAACATTTGGTTTTCAAAAATGTATTCATGGTAATATTTTTTTTACAAAGATACGAATTTCTGGTATTATAAAAAACATTATTATTTTAATTTGCAACTTTATATATATATATATATAAATAAAATTCAAACAAAACCTTTTTTTACACTTTCATTGTGTTTTGATAATCCCAGTTACAATTCCATTGAATAAGGTTTTGTTAAAACCGTATAGCTGGTAATACTTTTTTTCTTTTTTTTTTAAATATATAATTGGCTCCAATAATATTATTTTTCAAAAACGCATTGTTGGTAATATCATTTTTCAAAAAGCACTGCTGACAACATTATGTTTTCAATAAAAAACGACGTCCGTTTTATTATAAACAAATACTGGTTTTCCCAAAACGTATAGTCATTTTTGTGGGAAACCTTATTTTTCAAAACGGCCAAGGGGATAACTCGAAAGGAAGACTTCGTGTTGGACTTATATTATCGCCTTCACTTGTACCGGATATATCCCGGATGCAAATTTTTATCGGCGTATACCCAGGACGCGGATGCAGTTTATCGCCATACCCAGGAAACGCGGATGTAGCTGGAACAAGAAATGCGTCATACCCATGGACGAGCAAGAATCAGGATGCATTTTTACCATGATGGAGTAATGGATTGCGGAGATTGAAGATTTATCGTCATTTTACCCAGGACGCATGGTATAGTCTGGGGAGTTCACTGTTTCAAAACTGTATCCCTGACAGCTGGGACCCTAACAGGTGCTACCACCCCGGGTCAGAATATTTAATTCAGTTATCTGTTTGGATTGGTCTTGCTTTTATGTCCATCGTCTTTTATTTTATTTTATTTTTTGTTTTTAACAAGGCATTCGATAAAATATATGTAAACGGTAGTAGATTCAGAGTACTAGGGATATATGCCGTCCGGAACAGTAATAGATTCGTTCCTGGTAGGCCACCCTTACGGGGGGACCGCTTGGGACAGGTCTGACAGGTCGGTGGGGGGTGTAACACGCCGGCTAATAAGGGCTCTGGTGAAAATCCAAGGAGCGTCTGCATCGGCAACCGGCGGCTTCTGGTCGTTCCTGTCTCTGCGTTTGTGGGTACCCCGCGGCAAGCAAGAACGTTATCCGAGTAGGCCTGGGTACCCTACTTCTGCATTTTATCCCAAGAATCTTCTTCTCACAACAGGAAGAAGCCGGCTCAATCCGCCCAGGGTGAATGCCGCATCAGGATGTGCAATAAAGTCCTCACTAGATTTATTTCACTTGTATAGCGATATGTTTCTTACAAGAGGAGTTTTTACCATAATTTATTATCGGCAGATGTAACTTTAACAAAAACTTCTATGTGCCGCATCCTTTCAGGACTTGGATGATATGGGTCTCCACGTCTTCCTATACTTCGTAGCTCCAAGAAATGTTTGTCTTCTGACTATGCCCCACAATCACTGTTCTACAATCCATTTGCGCTAGCTAAATAGGTAGACTACTTTTGACCCCGTATGCCTCTCTTGCCTTCATTATGTCCTGTGAGTGTCAAATTCTCCAAGCTCTCTTTCCTCTTTATGTGTTCCAGAAATTTCAACTGTCTCTTCCTGTTTCTAATTATAAGCGTCATTTAAGTTTCCATTTTACTTAAAACTTCTTCATTGCTCATATGATGCTTCCATGGTATTCTCGGAATGTTTATGTATAAGCACATCTCTATCACTTCAATATGTGAGGAAGGATATTATGCCTAGAAAAGAGAATTATCGGTTTGGGACGGTGATCTCAGCCGGCGGAGCCTGTGGTAAGTGCCTAAAAACTACACCAAGAATTGGGCTAAGCCTTGTCAGTGAAATTGGGTAGATGAAACATCCATCAAGTGACCCTACTCGTGGGTTTGGGCCAGTGAGCCTGCCCGTGGGTATGGGCGTAGTGGCGTTGCTCAAATTGCTGATCATGACCGTTTATACCATCTCGCGCAAAAACTATAACTAATGTCCTCACAGTATTGTTGCAGCATAAAACAGAGTTGGACCCTGCGGGTGTTCAACAAGCACCAATTTGCGTGATCAAGTATCTGCGACAGGGTTTGTCTAGCCTCTCTAGCTGATGGATGCGCTTACACAACGAGAGACGCCGGGCATAATGTATATTTTGCGTGTGGTATTTAATGTTCATGCGCGTATACGTCCAACTGTCTATTTGTTTACGTGTGTGTTTGGCTTTGAAATAAAAAAAAAACGTGCATAGATATTAATGAAGGTGAAATGAACAACTGTTGCTAATTTCTCATTCTATTGCCATCAATTCTGGATAACAATAAAAGAGTATAAGCTGAAAAATGCAGCACTTTGAAGTCATTTTATGACTCCTGTATTTATGACTCCTGTATTTTATGACTCCTGTATATATGACTCCTGTATTTATGACTCCTATATTTATGACTCCTGTATTTTATGACTCCTATATTTATGACTCCTGTATTTTATGACTCCTGTATTTAAACTGAATATATTTCATAATAAATGTCGTATTTTAAATAAACAAAAAATTTAGATTTGACATTTAATCATCTTGCCTTCCACGAGGTGACGGCTACCGAATTAGTACCGGGATTTGAATCAAAATATGCCAACGGCGACAATTGAAATCATCCTCAACACAACACTAATTGTAACTGGAGATCTCCCTGTGTAATATTAACACTAACATAGAATGACTCCTGAAAAATATAAAAAAAAAGTGTTATTTAAATTCAGCAAACGTTACTTGTAATCCTTTCATTATGGATGGGAAACTAATGTAACTGTTAGGGGAGAAGAAGTTTATTCATACCTTTTCCATTTTTATTAAATGTTGGCTTTTTCTTTTTATTAATAATGTTTCCATTATTTTTAACCTTTTTTTACACGTAAATGAGGCTGATATTTTTATTATCAATATGAATTTATGTGTATATATATTAAATATCAATATATACACACACAAAATGTACTTTATCAGAATTATTGGATACTTTCGCACCCCTAAACAAATCACAAATAAAACTGCTTGTAATTCCCACAAATATTATGACTAAAACTAGTCTAAATCGATCTGTAGCGACCGGCAAGATATAATAAGAATACTATAAGAATCCAAACTAGAATCATGAACATTAGAGAGAAACTCTTTTTTGTTTCATCGATAGTGGAATTATTGAGCCAACTTCAAATTCACGCCTAAACTTTTGCGTTTATTTTCATTCTAATTCTCTTGGGAAAGGTAAATCCATCTCTCCCTTTTTCCCCGCCTATAAGCTAAATATCATTTTCACATAAAAAAAAAAAATGAACAATGCATTTTTATAGTAAAATGTGAAGTAATGTCATACATTGTCAAAAGGAATAAAAAAAATAAATTAAAAAAATGGCGATGATTAATCGTATTTTTGTAAAGAGAAACAATTTTTCACTTCTCGTTTGATTTTGTAAAATTATTTGTTAAAAATTTGCTTCTGAGTAATTATAATTTAATTATGAAATAATGTCATTCTCTTGAATTGAGTATAAAATTTGAATTTTCATATTTAGATTTCGCCATTGAATAACCCATAGAAATGTTGATATGTCGTTAAACAAAGACATCAAATACCAAATCAATCAAATTTCAAAATTTAAATACTGAACCTCCATAGGGATTTTCTAAGCATAATTTAAATGTGGCACAAGGCCGAATGTATGAGACATCCAGTAAGGATTGCATTTACTACTCAGTTGTTCTAATGAGGCAAGCTTGCTAAACATTACGCCAAGTCGAGAGGTGCCCAAAATGATTTTCTAAGCGTTGCTTAAATGTGGCACAAGGCTGAACATATGGGGTACTCAGTGAGGATCGAATACTGAACTTCTATGTGTCTTTAATATTTTATTTCAAACTATAGTTTATAATGTTTCGGAGTTTTGTTTTCTTTCATTTTTCTCTTTTTGCATAAAGGGTTGATGACGTGAATCCGTTATTTATCTAAAGACGTACTTTCTCTTTCGAAACTAAATGTGCCGCAACACACGTCTTCCATCTTAAAATTAACTTATTTATGACTTTATAGAACTGCAGACACAAAAGGTGTTATTAATCATTTCGGAAGAAAGACAGCTTACAACAAAGCGCGACAGGCTGTTTCTCTTAACCCTCATTTCTCCCAAGAGATATTTGAATATACTGCAAATAAATTATCCTTAATACTTACCAAGTGGCAAATCAAACGTTTAGGACTAGTTAAGTCACTTCCCGAATACATTTGTAAAGTAACTACAAAGGGTCTCCAGTTTTAGTCATAATATTTGTGGGAATTACAAGCAGTTTTATTTGGGATTTGTTTAGGGATGCGAAAGTATCCAATAATAATAAAAAAAAATACATTTTGTGTGTGTGTTTATATTGATATTTAATATATATACACATAAATTCATATTGATAATAAAAGTATAATAGCCTCATTTACATGTAAAAAAAAAAAAAGGTTAAAAATAATGGAAACATTAATAAAAAGAAAAGGCCAACATTTAATAAAAGCGGAAAAGGTATGAATAAACCTCTTCTCCCCTAAGCCATGGGTTAATTAATAAAACTTGTATCACTAAACAATTATTAACTCCAATAAAAATCTTATTATAATAAAAAAACGATATTCTGGCTTTAAATAACCTGCAAAGGGTTGATAAGCCGTAAATAAATGAATCAATCAAATATAGTGATTTTCCAAGCGTAGCTCAGATGTGGCACAAGGCCGAAAGTACGGAGCACCCACTGAGGATCGAACGCACTAGTCAGTCGTAATTATCCTAGCGAGACAAGCTCGCTAACCATTACACCACCTCGAGCTTCCCAATCAAGTCGTATATATAAAACAACTATTACAAAAATTTCTAGGGTTATTAAATGCTAAAAACTTTACCCAACTATTATAATATGAATGCTAAGCAGTGAATTCTAAATAGTTGACTTCCGTTTTGTTAAACTCATCCGTTCGTGTAATTTCTACGGTTTCATCTTTGCTTTTTTACTTCCTATTTAGAAGTGGGCCACTTTAATAAGATCACAAAAAAGAAACATAAATCGATGTCTAGCGACCGACAAGACATAATAAGAATACTATAAGAATCCAAACGAGAAGCATGAACATTAGAGAGAAAATCTTTTCTGTTTCATCGTGGTCACACACACACACGAAAGCCATTGTAAAGAAAGATAAATAGAAATCAAATAGAAGTGACTGAGGAAGACTAAATACCTACAGATGAACCGATACAAATGAAAATTCAACTGCAAAATTATTAAAAGTTAGCATTTGTGCAACCAGCGTAAAATTGACGTTTACAAAGCAAGACGTCATTCAGAATCAATCACAGATAGATAGATAGATAGATAGATAGATAGATAGATAGATAGATACATACATACATACATACATACATGCATACCAGCAAAATGACATAAACAGATAAACAGACAGAAATAGATAGATAGATGGATAGAACGACAGACATATATATATATATATACAGAAAATCAGATAGATAGATAGATGGAAATCAACAAATTGACAGATATAACAGAAAGATATAGATATACAGAAATTAAAATAGCAATAAACAGAAATATATTAGTATACAGATAGATAGATAGATAGATAGATAGATAGATACCAGCAAAATGGCATAAAACAGATAAACGGACAGAAATAGATAGATAGATAGATAGATAGATATGGGAAAAATGAGATAGATAGATAGATAGATAGATATGGGAAAAATGAGATAGATAGATATGGGAAAAATGAGAGAGATAGATAGATAGATAGATATGGGAAAAATGAGAGAGATAGATAGATAGATAGATAGATAGATAGATATGGGAAAAATGAGATAGATAGATAGATAGATAGATAGATATGGGAAAAATGAGATAGATAGATAGAAGTGAACTGAATAAAAAATGTTTAAATCACAAGCGGATAACTGGCTAGAACAACCTCGAGAGAAATGATTAAAAGAAGATTAAGAAGATTCCCCCATCTAAAATATGCGCGGTGAAAAATGAAAATTCCTTTCCATTTGGATTCCCAACTCTCATTTGTCGGTTCTGTTCACATACAATGATTGAATTTCTGTGTGGGCTTCGCGCTAAGTTAGGGAAGATAAGGACACTTGCCAAAACCTCTTCAGCATTAAACCAACACAGATCAGTGGTTATGAACATCGCTATTAAACCTCTAAGCCAACAATTTTTATATCACATTCCATCTTGTACATACATACATATACATATACATATATGTATATATGTGTGTGTGTGAGATAAAGAACAAATAGGAAACTTTTATCCATCTAATGTTTCGCTTTTATTAAAGCTTCACCAGAGAATGACATATGGAGAAAAAATAGAAATCCGTCAAGGTTGTCAAGGGTAGATTGAGCCGTTCTAATCCAAATATGGCAGGATTATTTTATTTTATTTTGTTTCTGATTTGACTTGCAAAGATAAAGCATGACAGAAGGAGTCGTACGGATAGATATTATTTACGGTGATGTTCACCTTCTACAAGGCTTGAAAGCCACTTGAGGTAGAGCGTTACAGAGTAAAAAGCTCAGATTATGTTGATATGTGGGGAAGATAACGGTTGACCCTAGACTTAAGATTGTAGTATACAATAAAGCATCCTTTTTGGGCGTCAGTTCCACAAAGCAGCGGCTAGTGGAAAGAAACTGAATGAATGGTGCATTATACAAAAATATAAATGATCGTAAGACAAGAATGCGTCTTCTCACCGAAATAATTTAACTATTACAGCGAGGCTCGCCTAAGACAACGGATAGTCCTACCAGGTTGTATGTTTGGTGGGCACAATCTTAATATACGATACGATAAGGGCACCATGTTGACTGCAGATACAGACAAATCCTTTGGGAACTCTTAGACAATGTAGTGAAGGAAAGTGAGAAGAAAGGACTAGAAATTAATAAAAAGAAGACGGAATACATGTCAGCAATAGAGACAGCCCAAGATGCGGTATACGAATTGGAAACTGAGAAATCAAGAGATGACAGAAATGTAGCGTGTGAGCAACGATGAGGTCTTAGAGATGATGCAAACAAGGAGGAGGCTTATGTTTATCATCGGAAAGAGGCAGCTGAAGTTTCTGGGACACATAATAAGGAAGAAGGACCTGGAGAATCTGATAGTCATGGGTCGAATAGAGGGAAAGAGAGACAAACAAGGAGGAGGCTTATGCTTATCATCAGGAAGAGGCAGCTAAAGTTTCTCGGACACATGATAAGGAAGAAAAGCCTGGAGAATCTGATACTCACGAGTTGAATAGAGGGAAAGAGAGACGAGGGAAAACAACGCATGATATCCCTAGAGGCCTTAAGCAAGTGGGTGACAAAACGTAGTCTGGGAGAGGAAGCAGAGAGAAGGAACTTGTTGGGAGCTGCAAGGATGGAGGGAGGTGGAGAGCCATGATCGCCTACGTCCTGAAAACCACATAACACATAAAATGAGAGAAAAGAACTTCTGAGTACAATTTTTGTATTTCTTCACGGGTCGAATAGAGGGAAAGAGAGACAAGGGAAAACAACGCATGACATATCTGGCGGCCTTAAGCAAGTGGATGACAGAACGTGGTCTGGGGGAGGAAGCAGAGAGAAGGAACTTGTTGAGAATTGCAAGGGATGGAGGGAGGTAAAGAGCTATGATCGCCTACGTCCTTAAAGGACATGGCATAGAAAGAAAAAAAACATACGCAACAGTCGACAGAAAATCTGACACAGAAATCCAAAGAATAGAGATAGATTCAAGTTTATTAAGAAACAGAACGATTTCGGTAGCGGCAACGAAAATAGTGATTAATATCAGCCCTCTAATTTAGCGGTGAATGCTGAACCAAGTCCTTAAATTTCTCAAAAGGAGACAACATAGATCTAGCTCGGAAAAAAAGATGCTGAGGACATGTCAACAACGGAGACGTTTTAAGGAAAATTTCAAAAAGAAAAGGACACTTGTACTTGTCATAAAGATACAATTGAAATTTCTGTGACATATAACGAGAAAAGTGGACTTAGAGAATCTGACACTCACGGGACATATTGAAGGTAAGAGAAGCTGAAGGAAACAGCAAATAACATATCTAACGAGTTTGTATAAATGTAGGTATCTTCATGAGATCGCTAAAAAGGAGTATAGGATGACGAAAAAGACGCCAAACTTGACGAAAACATGACTTTAAAAAAGAAAACATATTTATAATAAGATCCATCATGTATGAATAGTTTCTGAAAGTTTCATTAAAATCTGACAATTATTTTTATTTTTGCAAGATTTTCAAAATTAATGTCTGTCATACAGAAAAAATGCGCTAAAAATGTCTGTTATTTTACTAGTTCCTGTGACACAAAGAGAAACAAAGGTTTTTAATCAAAATTTAGAATGTTCTAAAAAGAAGGAAAATTTTTTTAAAATAATTAAAAATACTTTGATCTTTCCTCTCAATAATAACATAAACATTTAGAAGCTAAAATTTTGTTTTCGTCAAGTTTGGCGTATTTTTCATCATACTATGTTCTGTTTTCATGAAGGTACCTGTATGAATGGATAGCAGAACCTCGAGCGATAATAGAGGGACAATTATTACTTAGAGGTCAGAAGGATCGGAAATTATGGAGAGCCATGATCACCCAAGAGATGCGGGGACATAAAAGAGTAAAAAAAATAGTACGAAGTGTTGCGAAAGTTAATTTTCTTCACACACCGACACACGATCTTTTTCATGTTACGTTTAATAATTGAAGGCTATAAAAAAACTCGTTAATTTTTTTTTCCATTATTTCAAAGTCCGAGAAGTTGTTGTTTGAGGTCCCGCTTAAATAATATCTTCAGCTTTTGAAAGTAAGCGGAAAAGTCCTCTGCCTCTCAACGATCAATCTAATACTTTTAAAGTGTGCAATAAACCCAAGGTCAACAGGTCAAGATAAACATCGCAAATTGGAAGCAAAAACAAATGACATAAATATCAGATTTACTAAAAGGGGAAAATAAAAAGCAGAAGGAAAATAAAAGATTGTCGCCATGTTTAGCCGACAGCCCACACCTGCTTTTCTGATGACTTTTACATTGTTTGGGTAATTAACAGACATCCTGTTGGCACAAGAAGACGCCGATTTCTTTTTCTTTGTGACTCACGACGCACGTTTTTAGTCAGATTACTGTTAACGTTTCTGTTGTATCCCTTTGGTGTCACCTTACTTTATTGGGACATAAGCGTTAAGGGTTGTTTAAAATTTTACAATATTCTGGTTGCTAGGATTTATGCTGTTTGTTAAACCTGGTCTTTGACTGCTAATATTACAAGGGAAATTTTTGGATAGCCTTGAAATAATCGTTAAAATCAACTCACTATTTGATATATATATATATATATATATATATATATATATATATATATATATATATATATGTATTACCCATCTATATCTCAGGATAACATTAAGTTAAGCGTCGTCTGGCCCACACCAAGTGAGCTTAAGGATAAAGAATTGAAATGGTACATCTAACTCACTCATGTCTTCTCTCCCCCTCACTTCCTCACTTCGTTACTTTACATATGCTTAATACGGCCCGTCAAAAATGTGTAAATTTCTTTTCATTTTTCATTTCAACCTTTGGAAGTAAAGTCTGAGGATCCAGAGCCCTTTAAAAGGGCTGTGGTGAAATAATTTATTATATGGAACCTTAAAGTGGTCTGTTTTATTCAAATATATATATATATATATATATATATATATATATATATATATATATATATTTATTTGGATAGATGTGAGTTTGTGATCCTGGGTTTCACGCTTTTGCGATCGTCAGACAATCTGATTAATTTTTTCAAAATTTGGGTTTATGTAGGTTGCGTGTATTGGTGTTATTATGGAAGTGGTGGGGGTAACGTCATCGTGGTGTCATCGTACTAACGCAAACATCGATGTAT
>CAHIKZ030002445.1:3405000-3412500 GCA_903632075.3 Acanthosepion pharaonis
CAATAGAAAAAAGTAAACAAAACAAAATAAAGTTACGACTCGAAACGCTTTACCTATAAATTAGAAAATACGTTCTCATTACGTTAATATATAAGTGCGATACAAACTATTTATGTTTATTAAGTAGTTTAGTCAATAAAATGTACTAAATCTTCATAATAACACAAGGTGTACCTAAAGTCTAGACAGATAGGCAAAAGTGTATATTTTCAAGAAATTAAATTTTTAACAACATTTTATTGAATTGGAATATTAACAAATAACATCTTCAATATGATTTCCATCATCTGCGATGCTATTGTTCATGCTCTTTGGAAGATTCTCGTGAAGTCGGTGCAATAACTCCACATTGCCGTCAATGTTAGCGCATTCATTTTTTATGCATTCAATCAAGTGTGTTGCATATGTTATTTGTATTGAGTACACCGTCTCCTTTAGTATACCCCAGAAAAGAAGTAAAATCTTTTGACAGAACCATAAAAATATACATAGTTAATGAGATTATTGATTATAATCTCAAATGCTTACTGATGATACTGAGGAGACTGATGAGTCTCTACTCGGAAGGGGAAGGTCACACGCCCGCGTTCTTGAAAACCGGGCATACGCTTGACACTTTGCTATGATTGGGGATAATTATGGATTGATGTTCTTACAAACAACCACTGCAATTTTGTCTAGAGCAGTGGTTTTGTTAGTTTCAAGGCCTTTCTTCTGTTGTAGGAGTTGAAGGAAACAGTTGTCAACTTACCTTAGGGATTTGTATGAAAGAGGTTTGTGTGAATAAATGTCTTAGTAGAACCAGAGAGATGGTACACTCAAACGTTGCTTATATCTACAATTACAAGAAGTCGTGGAGTGGCATGACCTCCTACGTCTTGGTTGTATGAAATTCTGAAAAAAATTATTTCGTCGACGGCATATTAAAACTGAATCCTGACCGTACCGATACGTCTTCATTATGGGGGGACAGGACGCAAAGCTGATTGAATGTTTGCATATTGCACTGTCCATTCCTTTTTCTTTTGCAGTCTCTTCGCAGATGGAGGCACCATGCAGAAATAGCAATCAGTGGCACGATTGGTTGGCTCTTTTCAAATTATGAGCACTGCAAGAAGCATAGATTTTTTTCTTTTTACTTAGCCATTAACCGGTATTTTTTGCACAGGTTTAAAAGCATATACGTGGTACCCCCTTCTTGTTATGGTCTCCAATTTTACATCCAAAATAGATTTGGTAAGCTTTTCTGACAACTGGTGTTATATTTCGCTTTTGATATGCAAAAGTCGCTTCGTCACACACATAGCAGACGTTATCAACGTTGTTCAGATGTTCACGGGGCATTTTTCACAGATCAGTTAAATGTGTGAAAACCTGAGTGGGAAGTAAAATAATAATTAGTTCATTAAAAGAATAATTATACACAATAATATTATTATTAAGATAATAATTAATCTGACAAGGACAACAATTTTGTTGAAATATTCATATAGCATTAGTAAGACATCTTGAAATCAAGAGCCAATCAACAATTTTGGATATCATTTTTATTTCCAATGCCCCAAAATTAGTAATGATTGGCTATTTTTATTTTTGAAGTTTTCCTGTTTTAGACAAAAGGATATCGTTCAAAATTGCTTCATTTCTCCTGAAAAACGCGAAAAAATGAGAAAAACGCGAAAAAATGTTCTCCACTGAGAACAAAGGAGAATTATTCAGATACCGTGAATAAATTTGGCTCAGGAACTTTGTGGCTGTCCTGCATGCATAAACATCCCATGATTCGATATATGAATGTGTGTCTGCGCATGTGAATATACGCTCGTTAGAATGAAAAAAAAAAAAAAAAAAAAAAAACGAAAATATTTACGAAAACTGACTCCATCATTTGACGCCGGGTTTGATATAAAGGGCTGATGTCGCAAGGATAACGATACGGAGGACTTCTTGTGGATATTACTTCTCAGACTTCATGGCCTCGTCAGCTATTTCGGGTTCACAATATAAACTTTAAAGCGAATACATCTGGGGATTGTTACAGAATGACTTATGTTCCATATACCGTATATACTCGCGTATCATTCTACTTTTAAGGACCTATTTTTGATGCTAATTTTAAGGGGGTCGCATCATACACGAGATATAAAATTAGCGTATGTATTGATGGTCTTGGCTACGCCGTTAACCAAACCATATGTACATTTACTGTAATCAAAGTAACTTCAAAATTAGGTCTTCAAAGGTCGCATGATACAGGGTACTTATTAAATAAACTACCACAAGGTGTAATGGTTCGTTTTTGAGAGTTGCTTTTTACAGCAGTTGATACGATTTTGTTCATTTCTAAGGAAACATGTCATAAACGTTAGAATATATATGCAACAGACTGTGCACCTATCGTCACTACACACACACACACACGCACACGTATATATATATATATATATATATATATATATGTGTGTGTGTGTGTGTCTGTGTGTGTGTGTGTGTGTGTGTGTGTATATATATATGTTGTGAAAACGTATTCCTAAAATTTGAGTATTTTGAATGAAAAACGAAAAGAATTTTATTATGATCTAAAACTTATACAACATCGCCCACGTGACGACGACGTGATCATATTTAAACGGAACGCTGATCTTATAAAAGACTTCAGTTATCTGTTTGGATTGGTCTTGCTTTTATGTCCATCGTCTTTTCATGTTGAATTGAATATGGTCTATGTTAATTATGTTTTATGAATATGTCCTGAAGATGGTCTATTAGACCGAAACGTCCGACGTTGACATTATATTAACATTAAAACAGCATAATTGCATATTAGGATTTTTTGTTTGTTTTTTCCGTATATTTTTTCTTCATACTGTCGCATCTATATCCATATATATTTATATATATATATATATATATATATATATATATATATATATATATATCAAGGTACAAGACTTACTAATTAACCCATAGTTGGGGAGAGAAGAGGTGGATTCATACCTTTCCGAAGGGTATTTGTGCTCAAGTGAATATAACGAATCCGACTGGAATTGAACGATTCCAATACTGAACCGTTATCCATTACACTATCCGACAATCCAAGCGTGCAGCACCTGCAAGCAGTTCCTCATCTAGTTATTGGCTAGGCTCGACGTTGCTTAATTTCGGTGATCGCATGAGAACCGGGCTTTCAACGTGGTATGGTCCTAAGCCGAAAGAGTAAGAAGCGAAAGAGGGGAGCAAGAACATTCGAAGAATGGGAAAATATGCAGAAGAAGGAAAGAGAAAAAGTAAAATGGAAAGCTGTTGGAAGAGTTGAATGAAAAAAAAAAGTAGGGAAGAAAGAGAAAAAAAGACAAGGAAAGATTGAATACAAGGTGAGAAAGATAAAGAAGGAATGAGAGAATAATTGGTAAGAAAGAAAATGAAGAAGATAAATAAAATCAAGAAAAAAAATGGAAGAAAAAGAATAAAAAGTTAAGAACGACAAACGAGAACGAAAGAAAAGGTAAGAAAAAAAAAATAGAAAAGGAATGAGAGAAAAAAAGAAAAGGAGAAAAAAAAAGAAATTAAGAAAGAAAAAGGAAACGGAAAGAGAGATGAAAATTTAAGAATGAAAAACATGTAAGAAAAAGAGTATAAAGATAAGAAGGAAACATAAACACGTGAACCAGAATAAAAGAGAAAAAAGAAAAAGAAGGAAAAGTGTAATAAAAATTAAAAAAAAAAAACACAAAACGAGAGAGAGAGTTAGAGAGGAAAGAAAGAAAAACGAAAAAGAAAGAGAGCTTACAAGGTATGAAATAAAATGGAGAAAGAAACGGCGCGAATAAACTATATGAAAAAAAAAGAAGGAAGAAGATAGGGAAAAAGAAAAGCTTAAGAAAGAAAACCTTTTATATGAAGTGGCAGGTTATTCAAGTTGTTTTAAGTACTTCTTTTATCTACAGGAAATTACTTGTAAATACGTAATTTGCTTAAAGTTTCAGGTAACATTCTCTGCCATTGTAGTTTCATTTATCAGGTGTCCAAGTAGAAGCGGAGAGGGTTGGAAATGTGCAATGACGTCCATAAAACAACATTCATTTCCGCCATTTTATATTGCCGCTAAAAGAAAATATAACATTTCTGTTTTTGTTTTATTGCACATATGCAGCGCACACACATACGCAGGCACACTGAAATACGCATATATATATATATATATATATATATATATATATATATATATATATATGTGTGTGTGTGTGTGTGTGTGTGTGTGTGTGTGTGTGTATAATTATTTTTTTTAAATATGTTTTCATCGTGACACAGATTTTAAATTTATTTTATAATTAAATTTTAAATTGAAGTTTCAGTTTTGAAACAGAAATTCCTCTGTCGCGATGAAAATATATTTTAAAAAAAAATAATTATAATATTATGCTCTACTGATGTATCGAGCACTGTTTTTTTAAATAGAAAATAAATGCTAAGAATTCTGGATTATAAATCTCACTGTTCTTTCATATATATATATATATATATATATATATATATATATATATATATATATATATATATTCACTGTTCTTTTCATATATATATATATATATATATATATATATATGTTTTTTTAATCCGATATTATTTGTTAATACTATAAACATTATTTTTAGGGAGTACATCTTGATAGCAATACGAAATAATATCGGTTTTAATAATCAATATAAAAATATTACTGTTGCTTATGTTGTCCCAATATATTCCTTATATAAATATGGTCTCTGCTGGAAGCTGAAATTTTTTAGCTAGAGAATAACTTTCCCTGATGTAAAAAGGGATGTAGGTTCGATTACTATCGACAGGCTGAATTTTTCTTTAGTAGGTCTTCTCGCTCTAGGGCAGTTTTTTTTATTATTAATTGCACGGTTCAAGAGTTCGAACTTTCCCTCCTTGAAACAGGAAAATCATTTCTTTGTCATTCTGTCGGTAGTGAAGTCATCTCCGGACACTGCACAAATGTTTCAAGAAGCTTCAGCAGCTTTGTAACCTTGATTAATATAGCAAAGAGATGGTGTCTTTTTTATATATATATATATATATATATATATATATATATATATATATATATATATATATAATATAAAGAGAGAGAGTGTGAATATTACAATTAAGAGGAGGACAACAGTCCGAACAATGTAACTAATGCAAATAGTCACTTTATGGTTACACATTTTTACCAGAAATATAGACAGAATACTATAACTTTTTTTCTCTGTTCAGTGAACTCGGTAGAACTATTTTAGTTGTCATATATATCAACTATTTCATGATGAGTGAGAGGAGAGGGAAAAAACCCGGCAACACACAAAAAGTCTGAAGTAAGATCAGTACTAGAGAAGATGAAGATGGACGAAGCAACAGGACCAAATCGGATCGTAAAATAAATGCTCTCAGCCTTAGACGATTTCGGCATAGACAAGATCACATAAATAATAAATGAAATATACGACAGTGGCAACATCCAGGAAGACCTTAGTAGACAAATCTTCGTAACGTTATCTAAAAAACAGTTGCAGATGAATGCATGTTCTCACGTACAATCAGCTTAATGAGCCAAAGAACCAAACTAATAATACGAATTTTTATGAATGGAGCCTGAAGCAGAATTAAACTGAAAATAGGACAAGAACAGCGGACACTGGAACAAGAAATGCTATATTTATGAGAAGAATGTTTCTCTAAAAAAAATTCTCTCTCATAATGGATGGAAGAATCGGAATCTGGCTGAATTATGCCTGCTTTTTCAAAAGAAGATTTCTCCAGTTGACATATTCTTCTGGTTTTCCTCTATCCTCTTTTCGGTCTAAGGGACACAGCTACTTTAATTTCTTCTCTCTTCATGTTTTCGACTGGCTTTCAGAAAAAAAAGTACAAAAATTATCTTTGTATAATTTCGACATTATTGGTTTTTCTTTACGAGAATAAACGGAAATAGAAAATTTAAGTTTGGCGGTCTTTCAATAATATACACATTCATAATCTAGGCAAGAGACGAAAAACTAACACCAAATCAAAACAAAACCGATTTCATTTTGGGGGTCTGCGTTGAAAGAGGAGGTGGTCAGCGTTTGTTTATCTCTTTCTTTCTCTTTTCCAGTTTTTTCTCTACCCACCAAAAAGCTTTTCGAATGCAGAGAATTATTTTTACATCGAAATCGTTTTCAGATTGACTTTTTAAACAATTTTTCTTCTTTTAAAGATTATAATATATTAGTAGATAAATATTTTTTTAATAAAATTACTTACTTTTATTTACCGTATATACTCTAGTATAGTGCGATTTTTTATAATCAAATATTTAAGCAAAAAAAAGTATCCAAGTCTAGGTTATACTGTAGGGTTTTAATTAACACAGGCTTATAATGTAGTGTTTTAGTATGTCCAGGCTGTGGCGCCATACATTGACACAGCCTCTAAAGAATCTCCACTTGAGGTTACCTGGTAAATCAGATTTCCAGATTACATCCATTTTGGTCAAGGCGGTCCGTGCTTTAGATAGGCGAATTTTCATATCATTTCAGTAGAATTTATCTCGCTTCGTAGGTAAGTAAAATATTCAATAGATTTTATTGGTTCACCTGAAACAGTTTGTATTGAGCCTTGTTGTTTGAATCCTATAAATTCAGGGTTAGATGCATTGAGTCAATCTGATTCCAATATCATTGGCAGAATTTTCTAGATGAAGTAAGAATAATGTTGCAGATTATAGTTTAAATATACATTAAACTATCGCAGAAATAAGAGACGAACTGTCGTCTCAAGGAACACTATCAACAAATTGAATATCGGCTAATTGTTTTATCACTCTCTCCAATTAGAAGTAATTGGTGCAACACAATCTTCCCAGCTTCCTCCTACGTGTTGTACTTACCGAAAACTAATAAATATCAGTAGGGATTAAACATTGTCAAGTAAAATAGTGGGATGAAAAAATAAAATTCTGTTTACGCGCAAATGAAAACATTTGAGAACATTGAGAACCTAATTTAAGAAGACATATTCTAATGTATTTGGGTGTTTTGTCCAGGGCCTCAAATGCTCGCTTGTGTGCCATAGTACAGACAATTAGGCTTGTCTCCTCCCAGTATCTTAAGCAGTTGGTTCCTATTTTGGTGTTGAAAATATGGGTTTCATTGTAGTTCAAATCCAGCAATAATTCCAGATGATGCTACTGCTAGAAATAGTTTTCTTTGGGGTTTCACTGCAGATAAAAGGTTAGTTACAAAATTTTTACCAGTACCTCCAGGTGCATCCAAGAAGAAAATTCCTCCATTGTTGTTGCTGGTGTCAACAAGGCCACTTGCTGTTAATTTTGGTTCAACAGGGGCTCATTGTTATAAACACATTGCCACAGTTCTTTCATGTTGTCCTGTTTCTCTCAAAATGACGCTGCTTATTTGTCCAGATTTTCACTTTGCATTTGACAGGCCAAAATTGCTGAGATCGCTTTGAGTCAAG
>CAHIKZ030002445.1:3417500-3422500 GCA_903632075.3 Acanthosepion pharaonis
TTAATATAATGCAATTACATTTTATTCAGTTGTATATTTTCTATTATTTGCAATGACTTTTCATTTATCAGGTTTTTATTAGAAAAAGTTTTTCCCATCATAGCATTTTGCAGCAATCGATAAATGTAATAATCAATTGATTCGAATTCAGGTCAATGTGACGTTGAGGTTTTTTGTTTGCTAAATAAATAGAAATAAACTTTTGCTCATGTCAGGTAGCCAAAATACTGAAATCAACCAGTGAAATAATTTGCAAAAATTATTTTCTTATTTATTGTGATTTTTCACCATTATGAAACTTAGATACGACATTAAATAACCCAATAAATGTTGATATGTGTTAAATTAAATATCGACACTTTTATCGATTGTTTTATTAATCAAATCTATTAAATTTTTAAATTAATACTTTATTTCTTTATTCTTCTTCATTATTATTATTATCATTGTTGTTGTTGTTGTTCCTTTGATTTTTGTTGTACATGCATAATCCTTCTAAAATCAGAAATTTCTTCATGACATTTTCCACTGAGCAGTTTTGGGGAAAAATCTATTTCTTCGGAATGTGTGAGCTGTATTTTTGAGTACAATTTTTTTTTTGTTTTTCTTTAAGGCATGGACTATGAAGAATCCCTTCAATCAGTCTATGGAACCCTTTTCCAATCAGTCCGAGGGATCCAACTACAACAGGAATTATTGATGTCCGCATGCGCCACATTTTTTAGATTTCCACTTCAAGATCCTTGTAATTTGATAGTTTTTTTAAATTTCTTCAAAGATACGTTACAATCTGCACGGACTGCCATTTCAATAAAGAAGCACATTCTATGTTTGTGGTCTTTGATCACGATGTCTGTGCCATTAGCTTTGATTGTGTAAGAAAAAAACATTATTTGCCCGCCAATTCACTTATTGATTTTGATGCCCAACCAATGTTGAGAGCGACCCAAAAGGAAATTCTACCCTCCTATCACTTCGGTAATTTACCAGTTTGCATGTCAGTGCGATGCTGGCTATGTGGGTAGAATGAGTCAAGAGTTGGAAAGATGAATCAATCAACACGTATCAGCCAATATTCGCAAGGGAAATGTGGGCAATTTGTGCGTCAACACAAGTGCGTCAACACAACGTGTTCGACAATAGCTGAACATTTAATAAAAAAAAAACAACCTTGTCTTAATGTCAAGTATTGTGTTCAATACTTATCAAAGTTCATTCTGAGTTTTATTTGAAGTGTTAGAATATGTTTATATTAAGTCCTACCAGCCATTTCTCTATAAGCCGAAAAAGTAGTTTGTGGGATGAAAGGTAATCAGCCTGTAAGTGTTATATTTTCTTTCATAGAACATTTGGTCTTGGGTTTTCATTATCAGTCATTGTACATATTTTCGTCCTCGATTTTAGCTCTGATTAGGGATGACCAATAAACCGATTTAACCGTCTTTTTTGTTAATCGTGTTTTATTTCGATATTACCATTATACATTGAAATTTTTGTCAACCCTTTTGTTATAATTTTTTCCTGTTTTAATAAGTTCATTTGTATCGCGCTAATATTATTATATCCATTTCTTTATTATTGCCACTCTATTAGCCTACCCTCCTTTTTACGACGTCGCTATACCTATTAACACAATAAAATCTCTATAAATATATAAGTACCTGTGTCAGAATATGTCTATAGAGAGTGTCGACTTCGTTTTGCTCCATTGAGATGTCATTTATATATGTTCGTCTGTCAAATTCATAAAATATTTGTTTCATTCTCATGAATAGTGTTCCGTCCCATCGAGGTATTCAAAGGTTTTTATTTATTGACGAGCAATGGGTCATTTGAAGTCACGCACATGCATAGAGGAATGCGGAGCTGTTTATGAAGTTATGTAAAGTTATGTGAATAAGGTTGATTTGGTCGGTTCGTAAATGGGTTAGAAGTTGTCAGGTAGGTGGCGTGATTGAATTAACCTCAGCTACACAGGTGGATCAATAAGTCCATAACTTGACGGTTATTAGCTGAATTTTTTACTGTATAATATTCAACCTATGAAAGAGCGTTAATGAAGAAGATTTATACGGAAAACTACATAGTTATTTTTTCTACTAGTATTACCGTATTTTCCATGACGCACCTTTTTATAAGACACAACTCTATAGAAGACGCCCACTTTTGGGAAAAAAATAGCTTTTTCCACGAATTCTTCATCATTCGTCCAGTAGGGGTCATAGCAAAATCTTTGTGTGCAATTCAACTTCCATTCCTTGAAACATCAAGAGGCTGCAGTCGATTTGTTAAATCGCCAGCTATTACGGGCAGATCTGTTTTTACCTAATTAGCTTCGTCCTTCATTTTTTTCCCCTAAAAAAATACCAGATGAGGAGATAAGGCTTTTTAAATAAGCACCCCCACCTGGTTTTATATATTATTCATACCTTCGGCGTCTTGAACGCAAGCATATTTCGACATCATTTGTGGAACCGACTACCAAGAGGATGCCACCCCGATCGCTACAATCTTAACCTATTCAAGTCAAAGGTCATCCGTTATCTTCCTCAAATATCCCTATAGACTGTACCTCTTACTCTGTAAACATTTACTCCAAGTGGCTCTTGAGCCTTGTACAGGGTGAACATCACTGTATACGCAAAAATACGATATTTTTTTTATCTTAAATTCAGTCGTTTTTTTGGTTGAAGCTATTCAGACCGTCTGTTATGGCAATTTACCCACGCACGCATGAACTCTCCCAGTTATAAATAGGAACAGTTACTGCCTTCTAGAGAAGGAGGTTTCCAGCAGTCAGTTCTGACATTCGAACCGAACATTCTTGCTGTAACACTCTCGTTTGTATTACTGTTTCTGTTAATATATTTGTTTAACTCAAATCATCTCCTGTGTCTTTATTTCTGGCCACAACACTGTCATATCTTCGGCTGTTTGTAAACAACGCCGATCAGCCAGCTTTCGGCGAGACTTAAACCCCGGAAACCGGTCTCGAGCCACGAAAGCTAATGGCTAGAGGAGATCAAGTCTAACAATAAAACCTTATTCTATATTCCTTCGTGTACCTGGCGTTGTCATCTGTAATGTTTTTGTTTCCATACTTCAGTAGTATTAATAGTAATATTATTTTGAAAATTTTTTATTAAGTTATGACATTATTTGGGACTTGTATTTCTTATATATTTTAACTTTATGAATAAAATTGCAAATACCGAAGCCGTCATTCAACAGCTTCTTGGCCGGAGGTAAGTTGATATTCGTATAATCCCAATGTATAGCCTCAAGTATAAATACAGTATTTATCTATTGACTCAACTATAAATACTATGTTTACCTATAGGCTCAAGTATAAGCCCAATGTTTATATACCGATTCAAATATAAATACGATCAATGTTTACTTATAACATGAACAATGTATTTTTAATTATTTCTCCTCTAGGAAGGTTGCTTGGTTTATTTTGTTTAGTGGTATATCAACCATTATGGATTATTTAATTTCGAAATCTAAATATTACGGACGTAATTGTATGCCTTCAACGACAGATAAAATGTATTGCTGGTGATTTTACTATAAATATGTATTTTTACACTTTCATAGTATTCTGTTTGGGGGTTCACTATTTGCATATAGCCGAGACCTTAACAGGTGTTACCACTTCAGGTTAGGGTGGACCTGGGAACAACTTAAGTTAAGAGGGGCTTTCCCCGAACCTCGGAACCTCCAATCTCCCAATCAGAGGCCTTGTTGCTTATCGTCATAACCAGGATTAGCCAGCAAGGCGATAAATGCACTAGGGCGCAAGACGTTTACTTATGACTGAAGCATAAACACGGACAATGCTTACCTATATATAAAAAGTATAAAAACGAACATTTTTACCTATATATTTACCGATGGATACAAATATATATATATATATATATATATATATATATATATATATATATATATATATATATATATATTTGTGGTAGGATCAATCTAATTTGCATAGTGGAGTACCGACCATATAAATATGGTTGGTACCGGGAAGAGAGGAGGGGAATCAAGAGATTCAACCAGAGACTCTGCCCGACTGCGACTCAGTCAACACATTCTCCAGGAACGGTCTTACCAGGAATATACAAAACACTATATGTAAATATTGTGTACACTTTCTTGTTTCAATACATTTTGTTCTAAGTACATTTTGTGTTGCATTATTATTCCATGCATCAGTCAAGTTTCAACAATATATATATATATATATAAATGATGTTCATATTGAATAACACGGTAAGTGCTAATACGTAGTAAAATCCATCGTCCCAAGCCAAACTTGTTTGTAATTGTTCATTCTCTCTTTTTGTGATAATTTTATACATAGCTGACTAATCGACGCCATCTTAACACAAGTAAACTTCATTCTCCCCACAATGTTCGTGTATTCTAATCGGCGGATTTTTTCTATTTTCTAATAATGGAGTGATGTCACCCAATAGTATTTATTTTCAAACACATTCTCGACGCAATGGCCTACAGACGCATAGATTTTGGTGAGCGCATACACATGTATATCATTCAAGACCAGCAATGACTTTTTTCTTTTTTATCCTCTTTCTTTCTCATGATAAATGACAAAAGCTATTTGAGGTCAAATTTAGGTTCCTTTTTTTATTTCCTTTGTGCATATTAAAAAAGAATTAACTTCTCCACCTGCGGCAATCGAGATTTTAGTTTTTACTCTTCTTCGGCTAAAACGGGTGTGTATTAAGAAACTAATGAAAGAAAGGAATTCAAAGAAAATTCAAAAGCAGAAAGAACAATGAAATGACACAACTCCCCATTCGGCTGTGGAAAAGAGGAAATAAGCGGAACAACTATCTTAAAAGATGTCTTTTCACGCACGATAAAATCATTTCCGGTTTTGTTGAAACGTCAGTTTGCTTCCATTATTTGGTCACTTACTGTCATCCATTATTGCAAATGAAGACGACCCAATTGCAACCTCAAACCAT
>CAHIKZ030002445.1:3427500-3475000 GCA_903632075.3 Acanthosepion pharaonis
CATCCGAGAATATGAACGGATCCTGTTGAAAATAAGTAAACAAAACTTACCTTAATTATTCAACGAAACTTGCCTTACATATATATATATATATATATATATATATATATATATATATATATATATAATTTGTATTTGTATTGTAGCAATCCCTCTTTTGTACAGGTTTCATTAAAGACGACTGACAAGTTGCTGCGATTAAGCTTTTTATTCAATTTTTGGCGCTCGTTAGGCTTACCTGGTCATACCAGTTCCAAGAATCATTATATTGGACATACTACTACATGCCTATCAAGAAGACTCATGTTACATCTCTTTGATGATATCTCTATTAGGACCCATTTAAACACAGAAACCTATCAAAGTCCGTCCGTAACATACTCGTAGAAAATACGACTATAATAGCCTCATTCACATATAAAAGTGGGTCAAAATAATGAAAGCATTAATAATAAATACGAAAAAGCCAACAGACAATATCAACGATGAACACGACCACTAAGTGCTGACAGAAAAAAAAAAAAAAAAACATTCCCATCCATCACTGTAGATACATATGTATAAAAATCTGCATATTCAGTTAAAAATAAATTAAAAAAAACATCCTTGATAATGGTTAATAGAATAGCCGAAAGCGCCCGGTTATATAAAACAGTTTTTAGACGCTTTATGTTCAGAAAACACTTAGACGAATACAAGAAAAATTGAATAAAAATTAACCACGGTAACTTTTCAGTCGTATAGACTTGGTGGGGGTGGATGTTGAACATGCTTTTACCATTATAATCAAATAATATGTCCGGATAATCTGTCTGCTGGTTTTAGGAACTGAGCTGCTTGACCCATACGTCGAAAACGACGGGAGAGACCAATATATATATATATATATATATATATATATACATAAAGTTTGAGGTGCCGTTCAATTTACATTACATGAACCATTCATACAAAAAACAGATATAGAAGTTAATGATTTAAATGGCGAGAATACATCTTCGCAAACAAATTTAATAAAGTACATTAACCCCGAACCTGTAGATGAATGTTATGATCCCTGTTTATAAATTCCAGTTTCATAAGGTCTTTTTTTAAATTTTTACAAGCTTTCGTCTGTTCCTACAGACATCCTCGGGTATGGAAATAGATTTGTTTTTGTTTTTTACTTCTCGGTAATAACAGGACAACGAAAATATAGATGTCATCCGAAAAATGTTTTTAGAAATGTGTTATTGTTAATTGTAAGAAATTTTTTTGCATCGTGCGGTCGCAAAGCTGAGGTTGAATTTTAAAATTTTAAGATTGTGCGTCTTTGCACTAATATGGTAATAGGAGAATTCTTTTGTACTGGTAAGTTTTTCAGTCAATGTGGCATGAACTAAATTGTTCAATAAATACAGGAATGTCACAGTTATTATCCGAAAGTTGCACGTCGGATCAGTTATTTTAATATCAAGTATGTGGTGCAGTTCAATTTACATTACATGAATCATTCAACAGATATAGAAGTTAATGATATAAATTTATCTCATTAACTTCTGTATCTGTTTATTTATGAATAATTCATGTAATATATATATAATTATATATATATATATATATATATATATATATATATATATATATATATAATGTAAATCTATTTAAACTCGGTGGGTGAAAAAAACTGGGTAGCACAATTTTCAAACAAATTAGCATCCGAGGAAAGACATTTTGCAAACAAAGAAAGAACCAGAAACCTCCGAACAGGGCGAAAGAAGTCGTCCAGTACCTTAAATTTCTGGTACCACGAAAAAAGAAAAACAGCCAGCCAGTTCACTCTGTTGATCCCATGCGGTGAAACCTAGGTAAGTAATACCTGACTCATTAGGATTGATTTATTTTATGTATTTTTTTTATTAATTCGACGGATTTTATCACCTTAAACGTTATTTTAGTGCATCCGAATATCGACTAAAAATAATGTTAAAGCGATATATGTGCCTCTGCGCGTGCGTGTGTGTGTGTGTGTGAGTTCTTAAAGTTTAAATATGCTTTAGCAAGGTTTATCCATGTATTTAATAATGTTTATAAGTGAACGTTAGGATCAAAGATCTACAGGCCCGGATTAAAGTTATGCTTCACGTATATCAACTTTCATGCCTTTCAAGGTGGTATAGCTATGCTTGAGGTAAAAGAAAGGGGAAAAAAACCCAATTTACTGTTTCTACGTTCCATGACGCACTTTCTACAATACTTTAATTTTCAATTCTTGTCACCCCCACCCCTGCCGTCCTCATAGTCTTCGCTTTTCTTTTCTTGCACCACAGGGGACCAGAGAAGCTACAGAGAAGCTAAATGGAAGTATTATTCAAGCGGAACTCTGTTCTACGCAAGACTCCATAATTTTTAAAAAGCTGTTCTCGATTTCCCACATAGGGCTTTAATTTATGACTAAGAAATTATTTTTACTTGTTTGTTCTCATTCTCAGAGAGCGCTAGTATTAATTACGCTCATCTCCAGTTCATATATAATAAACAAAAAACATGCATATATGTATGTAAATAAAAGCAAATATAGGAATACATATATGTATGTCTTTGGAAAAACATTTGCTAATTTTTTTTAGAAAACATATTCGTTGATCTATTACCTGCGAGGGCGCTGAAAACTACACGGCTTGATGAACATGCTAATTTCTGTCCAAATGACCAGGCTTAGATAGATAGATATTAAGAGACTGATAGATAGATAGATAGATAGATAGATAGATAGATAGATAGATAGATAATGAAGTGTCTGAAATAGATAGATAGATAGATAGATAGATAGATAGATAGATAGATAGATAGATTGATTTAAAATAAAAACCTATGAATGTGACGGATGGGTTTGGATTGCGTACACACGTTCGCATCTTTATATATTCGTATGTTAACTTAAGCCTATGGTAGTCCATCTGCTTATTGCAATTTAACATACTTTTGGGTGTTTGTAAGTGTGAACGTGAGGGAAAACATATCCCCCTCGCAGATTTTAATCAACATATACTGTGAATGTTGGACAGGGTCTCGCGTAGTTAAGAACCGCCTCATTAGTCGTGTTAAACGAAAACGCATTTCATTTGCCTTGAGGCCAATATCTTCGGGTTGAGGTCGGTTTTCGAGGTTTGTGACGATTGGAACGTTGTAACACCAGTAGGGGGAAACTTATACATGTAAACTATAGCCTCTTCTAAAAGGTTACCTATTAGTTTGAGTCATAAATAATTTCCATTTTGTTTATCAAATTCATTCCTCAAAATATAAAGTAAAATTACATTTTATTCAATTATATCTTAAGTAATGATATGTAGCCTGTTATCAGGAAACTCTTCGATAACTTCTTCCGTAAAATTTCAGAATTAAGGCGGAGTCGTTAGACATATGGAGTTGAAGTATAGGCATTGCCACAGAAAACGAAATACCTAAGGTTTAAAATGAATTTAAAAAAAATTAAAATGCTATTATTTTACTTTTAATTTCAAGCTAATAGATTCAATTTAATATTTCTGATAAGCAAAATACATTGAAGTATTTCAAAATCTAATCAAAATCGACTGGAATAAGTTGCTTTTTGTTTTTTTGCTAAAAAATAGCTGATGGGTACCTCTTTTAGTCGTACTTCATCGAAATGTAATTTTCTTTATTAAAAAAAAATCTTCCAAAAATATAATATACTTTTCTGAAACTTTATTTGAGGAATATTAGCTGATTTAAAGTATAACTAATCTGATTTGAAACAAATATTATTTAATTTAACTTTAAAATATCACAGAAAGCATTTTTTTTAACCTGACGGTAGCTGTTTATTTAAGTTGTCGACGTTATGACAGCTTGATGACAGGTAACTATTTGTCTAATGTTGTTCTATGACGTTTTTAGCCGTAAAAAATAATGGAATATAACGTGAGCTTCTTTTATATATAATTTAAGTACGCAGTAATCTTTAAAAGTTAGGAAATTATTCACCGTCACCTAATGTTTTAATGATTTTTAGACATTTTTGGTTTAAATATACCATAGTTATTGCTCTTATTTTCTGGCAATGTCTTGTATGGGCGACCGTATCTAAAAAAATTGGCACGCTTATTCTGATACAAATGTATTCAGAATTCTTAAAATATTGACCTTGAAGAGGTTTATTCTGATACAAACCTTTTTTTTCTTTTTTTTTTTTTTTTTTGCCGCTGCAATTGTATTTTATTTTATTTGCATTTCTTTGAAAGGAAAAATTTATTACTGAATGTTTTGACTTCTTTGATGTTTTTGACGCAGATCATCATTAAGTCTTCTGTAGTTTCCATTTAGTTCTTTAAGTTTTATTAAATTTGATGATTTGTTTTGCCTTTATTTATAATTAATAAATACTGTTTTGACTTAATAATAATAATATCATCTAAAAGGGGTGAATTAATACAGAATTTTAAAATATTTAAAACTAAAATTATTAACTTAAATTATTCTAATTAAAATTTAAAAAACAATTCATGCACTTCTTGTAAAAATTCATTATTCATCAATTTTTTCTTATGACAATACTGTCCTTAATGTATCTTATCTATAAAAGTAATTAAAAGCTTTTCTAATTAAATAATGTTTATTATTACGATTCAGAGCAGATTTTCGATAAATGGTGTTTCTGTTAGACAAAAACAGATTTAAATTCACCAAGGAGTCCTACTTTTAACAAATATATATATAAAGAGGATGGAATATTAATATCTCGAAATTTCATAAAATTAAATAAGTGGGAGGTAACAGATGTAAAATATAAAATATATATATATATTTTACCAAGGTTTTCTAAAAACGAATTTAAAAAATAATTTTATTCATTTATGAATAAGTCCTGAAAATTTCATTAAAATCCGACAATTATTTGATTTTTGCAAGAATTTCCAATACAATTTGCTTTTAAGGCTAAAAAAGACGCTAAAATTTCTACTACTAATTTTTGGCCCATCTGCTGACGCAAAAAATATTTTAACCAAAATTACTAGAAAGGATTAAAAAAATTTAATATAATAATCGAAAATACTTTGGTCTTTCCTCTTAATAATAAAATGAATATTTTGATCATAAAACATTGTTTTGTTTTGGGATTTTTTAAATCATGGTAGGCTCTTTTTTAGCGAATTTTTGGAAGTACCTACTTTAGAATGAATCGGAAACTAAATGCTAAATAGAAAAAGAGAGATAAACCTTTATCCATATTCAAATAACAGAGCAGACTGTGAAACACTTGACAAGCCACAGCCTTTTGCAATCTGTAAATATCTTGTGTCAAAAATATCTTGTGCATAAATTGTGTTGTAGCATACCTACAAACGATAAGCATATTCACATAAATACAGTAGTAAATACTGTATGTTGGTCCGTAGTTGGTGATTCGTCTCTAGCTGTGCTGGTCAAAGTCTCTGCCTCCGGTCAGAGTGGATCCCCAGACGAGGTTCTGTCGAAGGGCAGAATCTTGTCTCGCGAAACAACTGGGTCTACGGGGAATATTTGGCCGAGGCTACGGGCTCGGATACCCCACATTATATTCGGCCTTGTGCTACATCTGACTGCGTGGGGTGCTTGGTAGATATCCTTCAATTGGACTATTTATCTTATGCGCCGCTGGTGAATTCTGGTGAATCCTATATGTGTTGTTCTTGTCCTAAGTATTATCGTTCATTACCAACCTTCGTGTGATTTTCTTTTCAGTAACCTTCCCTTGGCTACAACAGATACTGAGAATACTATAGAGAAAACGGAAAGGACATTTATACTTAACACCAGACAGTTGAAATTTTAGGGCACATAATGAGGATAGGAGGCTTAGAAAATTTGACACTAACAGGACATATTCAAGTCAAGAGCTAACAGAGGAAAACAATGTATAACTTTCGTAAAGAGCTTGTATAAACGGTTAGCAGAACAGTGATTAGGAGAGATAGCGAAAAGACAAAATTTACTAAGGACCACAAAGGAGTAGAAATTGTGTGGAAAGCTTGGATGTGCAGGTGGTGTAATAGATGACAGCTCAGAATGAGAAGCAGGAGAGCCGAGTACAAATTCCAGCCGGGTTTGTTACATTCACTTACGCACAAATGCCCTCGGGCGATCATGAATCAAAAAGATATATGTTCACCCAAGGATGTCACGCATTGGGCCAGCCTGTTAGCATAATTGGCCTATTCATTTGATCTGGTGAAGACCTTTGTTGTATACAAAGGACATTTACAGAATAATAATAATAATAATAATAATAATAAGAAGAAGAAGAAGAAGAAGAACAACAACAACAACAACAACAACAACAACAACAACTATATATAAGTTGATCACGTCTGTCCTGACGAACTGCATTTGCTCTTTTCTCGAGGAAAACAACATTCTTCCCTTGGAGCAGAAGGGATGTCGGAGAGGTTCATATGGTTGCAAAGATCAACTACTGATAAACAAAATGATCCTGGGAAATTGCAGGAAAAAAGATAGAAAACTCAACACAACATGAATAGAGTACCGTTTGGAAACTTAAGGCTTTGGAAATATACAAAGTCTCCTTGGCAATAGTAAATTTCCTTAAACACAGCATGGAAATGTGGAAAACCACATTGTACCAAAATCACACCAAAGGCAGGTATTGCCATTTCCAACCTTCCGAGGAATCTTTCAAGAATACACCCTGTCAGCCCCTTCTGTTTTGTCTGTCCTTAATCCCTCTTATGCATAAACTAAATAATAACTATGGATACAAAGTAAAGAAGAAACTATTTAAGCATCTAGTCAACATGGATGATCTCAAGCTCTTTGCCAAAGACGACAATGAGTTGAAGGGTTTCTTCAATGTTTCAGTGACGACATACATATGGATTTCGGATTAGATAAATGTGAAAAAGTAACATTCAAGAAAGAGAGAATTAAAGAAACACAATCAATAGATCTAGATTTTGTCACAACGATTAGGGAACTGGAACAAGAAGAAGCATATAGATTTAGGATTTAGCGAAAGTGATGAAATACAGCATACCCAAGTGAAGGAGAAAGTAAGAAAAGAATACTACAGACGTGACCGTTTGGTATTGAATACCGAGTTGAATTTAAAAAGCAGAATATTAGCCATAAACATCTTGGCTGTACCTACAGTTTTAACATCGTTAACTGAGCTAATGGCTGACATTAATGGAATGGACGCCAAAACGAGAAGTATTTTCACTTTTCATCGCATGCATCATTCCAAGGCTGATGTTGCTTGTCTATATGTGAACAAATCCGAAGAAGACTGAAGATTAGATTAATAAAACTAGCTTAAAGAACTACAACAATCAACATTCGAAGATATCTGGAAACTACAGAAGACTAAATGATGATCTGCGTCAAAGAACATGAAAGAAGTAAGAAACTTTATTCAGTAATAAATAGTATTTCCTTTCAGTGAAGAAATGCAAATAAAATAAAATACACCTATTGCAGCGGCAAAAAAAAAAAGAAAAAGAAAAAAGAAAGCAAAGGTAAATACAGTGTACCAGATACAGAAACGATGGTAAGATAAACCTCTTCAAGGTCAATATTTTGTCCGTACCAAACAAGCTAATATAGACAAACCCCATACCCATCTGTAGCTACATAGTGCATGATTAAAAGCTGATACCGAAGGTTTTATTCTTGCTACACATGACCAATGCTTGCTAACTAGAGATTATCTAGCACATATACTGAAAAATTGTGTTAGGCCAAAATGCATAAATATCCAGAAAAAATTGGCCATCTTGTATCAGGTATTGGCAGCTACTAAATATAAAACTCGGCATGAGAGAGTGGGCCAATATCAGCATTGGAAAATTTACAATTTTTACGGAAACCGCAAAAAATTGGTATGAACACCACCCAGACCCTGTTACTTATATAGGACCTGTAACAATTTAATTGGACTTTACAATACACTCACAGTAAACAATCAAAGCTCATTGTCCAGACATCGTGATCAGAGACCGCAAAAACAAAATGTGCCTTCTTATTAACACAAGGGTCCCTGCAGACTGTAATATATCTTTGGAGACTATCAAAATACTAGGACCTTGAGATCAAAATCTCATAAATGTGGCACACGAAGACATTAACAATTCCAGTTGTAGCTGGAGTTTTCGGATTGATTGGAAAAGTGTCCGATAGATTCATTGAAGGGATTGCTGGTAGCCTAAGCCTTAAAGAAATACAAAATATTGTACTTACAAGTACAGCTCACACTTTACGAACGGATTTATCTATGTAAAATGTGTGTGATCTTTGGTTTTTTGTTTTCTTCTAAAAAAAATACCCAGTGGAAAATCTCATGATACCATTTCGGACCCGGAAAGAAATTAGTAAATGCACGAAATCAAAGAAAAAAAATATTATTATTATTATTATTATTATGAATATTACTATTATTACTTTATAATGACTACTGTCATCGGATATTTTTAGAAACCAGTAATTAACATTGGGTTTAATATAAAGGCAGATTTATTGCATTTCGATTAACTTCCCCCCCCTTGCATGTAGTACAACTGCCTTTTCCATTGACTTTCGGACACTTCTTAAAAACGATTCTTCTTTTCAAAGTTAAATTATAATTCTCACCATGTTGGACACTACTCAAGCGACTTATTGCATTTACGACTGCAATCAAAGCAATTTCTAACGTTTCTGCGCATTGTTAAATGTTTTTTGACTTGAAGTAATCGCTTAATATCTCTAGCCAGTATTCACACTTTTAATACTAGCAACATCAGTAGTTTGTTAATTTCATAGCTCAAGCTACTTTGACCGCGTTATGGATCGACATATCTTTGGACAAAAGTATTTTTCCAGGCTCTCATTTGATAAACCAGAAACAAATTCATCCCTTAAGACTAATCAAAAACGTTCCAAACTCATATGTAAAAGATAAATGATTTAAACGTACAAAAGAAGCCAACAGATTTACTTGTCTCGTCAATGAAACCAGTATCTTCCAAATACCAAGAGATGTTTCAGTTAAATATGCTTCGTTAACAGTTTCTTAATATCATTAAAAGATGCCTTACTGGGTTTCTGCAATGTGCACAAATCCTCAAAGATTTTTCTGATAACACTGAGCAGAACTGCTTTGCGTATCGCGTTTGGACCACACAAGAATTCAATGGCTATGAAAAATTGTTCAACATGATCCCAAAAAGTTATTTTTTTAAGCATTTCATTCCGAGCAAGGCGGGAATGTCACTAGCATGCAAGGGATTACAGAGAGTGGGAGCAAGAGTAAAGAGGCGTGATAGAGGAAAGGATGAAGAGAAGGACAGGGAATAGATCAATGCATCTGGAGATGTCGATTGACATTGCATTTGAATAATTGAAGATTATAGCTATCAGGGAAACAAGTAAGAGGAAAGGAGTTCCACAGACGGGAAGTGCGAGACATGAAGCTATTGGAGTAGAAGAAACGGCTACATTTAACCGTTTCGACAGTAAAAGGGTGGGACTGAGATGCCAACCTAGTAGCACGCTTAAATTCATGCAGTTTGGGAACTAGCGAAAGTAGCTCGTCGGAACAGTTACCGTGAAAGTATTTGTAGAAAAGACAGAGGGAAGCGACGGCACCTCTGTGATAAAGTGGCTGTAGACGAGATGCCAAAACAGGACCAACCACATTGTATATCCGTCTCTGGATTTTGTCAAGGACCTTGAGACGAACAGCGGTGGCTCCAGACCATATATGGTAGCAGTATTCTAGGCAAGGGCGAATGGTTGATTTATAGATTTGAAGGCTGGCGTGATACACAGAACGAACTTTCATATCATTCAAGCGACCTAGACCCCATGTGTATATTTTTAATGATCTCAGCTGTGCCGTTACCATGTCATGTTGTACGTTGAATACCATCAATATTCTATTTAGCCTTCATAAATATTCGATCTAAAGAATACCGCACTTAATAAAAAAGAAGGAAACTGAGATAGAAACTTCTTGAGAATGTCGCTATCAAATCTTGCGATAATGTAAATCTGTACCACGGATCTTTTTTAAATATCTCCTTTCCTAAAAGATATACTCCTTTCCCAGGCCAACATATATAACCATATTTTTAAAACCTAAAAGAAAACAGTTAAATCAAAACCTGTTATTTAAAATACATAAATAAAGTATCAAATTAAGATAAAATAATAATTAATAATTACATTAAAAATGTAAATAACAACAACTTCATTTACTCACTTTCGTTTATTAGGTACTAGCAGTAGAGGCTGGCGTTGCCCGGGGATGTAACAGTAAGAGATAGATCAAGTATCGACCATCATAAAGACTGAACGAATATTGTTTAAGGTTGACAGACACGCATGTCTTAATTAGTTTTTTTTTTACGAATTGCTCAAACCCAAACTAAAAAAAAACATTATTTTCAATTGTTATGAGTCTACCGATTGAATAGAATTTTATTATAAACAATTGTCTTGTAAATGGAATCTTTAAAGCATTCTGAATGTAAAAATAAATAAAAAAGTGTGCAAGACAATAAGAAACACTACCTGCCAAAAAAAAGTGAAGTTTTGTTGAAATCGGTTGAAAAATGTAGGAAATCCGTTCCCATATATAAACGAACACACACACAAACAACCTGTGTTTTATAATAAGTATAACTCGATATGAGTTGTCCCCCTTTCATTCCCGACAGCGATGCCTCTTAATCGTGTTTTCAAATTGATTTCGTGAAAAAAAATTGTGTTTTTCCAATTCTTGGCGCTGTCAGAACCACCGCAAGGTAATTTTACGTAGTTCTGTGAAGTTTTGTTGAAATCGGTTGAAAAATGTAGGAAATCCGATCAAATATATAAACACACACACACACACACACACACACACACGCACACACACAACCTTGGTTTTATAATAAGTATGATTAAATCACATGACATAGTATCTTTCATAGTTCACGTTGACTTACACAGCCTGAAGAATATTTATGAGCGTTCTTAAATTCAAAAATTGTTGAAAATCTAACGATATTTTTACTTCTGTTTATAAATATAGGGTGTCGCAATAACTTGGACCGATTTAAATTTAAGCGTCCAAGGATTTTTTTTCTTTTTCTTTCAGATGGCTTTGGCAATTTCAACCATGGAAAGATTAACAATCAAACAACGTGTTAAAGGTTCAAGAGCGGAAATGGAAAAATTGTTCGTAAAGTCAAACAAACTGGGTCGGTGGCAGATGTGAAAAACACCATTGCGTGTTACGCCGTACAGCTGAAAACATTGCTGCAGTGCACGAGACTGTGGCCAAAAATCCAAACACCTCTATTCGTCATCGCGCGCAGGAATTGAACCTCTCCACAACAACGTTACATCGTTTCCAATTGCACTCTCGGTTGGTCGATTATGTTGAAAATAATCGTCAAGTGCGAGAAATACATTTCTGTTTGAACGTCCATTTTCGTAATAGGCTTTGATAACTGTGAATTAAGTTTAAGCGTCTAAGAATTTTTTCTTGCGCGAAATGCATTTCTATTGAAACGTCCATGTGGTCTTTTTACAGATACATTTTTATTTATATTTGAATATATATATATATATATATATATATATATATATATATATATATATATATATATATATATATATATATATATATATATATATGGTTCTGGTAGCCTGACGATCATGGGTGCATTAGACTTAAATAGCGATCCGAAGGTCATGATATGAGTATATATATATATATATATATATATATATATATATATATATATATATATATATATATATATATATATATATATATATATATAAAGAAAAGAACAGTAAGATATATAATCCGGTGTTCTTATAGATATTTTTATTTTTACAAAATAGTGCTCAATGTAAATTTACTGAGCATTAATATTATAAATTAATTGATTTAAAATATGTTTTTTTCGCAACACAGTTCTAACCATGTTTCAAAAATGGAGGCTAAAAGCCCCGAATTTAATTTTGTAATTAAATTAAAGACAGACATTATTTCCATTTCATCCTCAAGCGAATTTTTCTTGAGGATGAAATGGAACTAATGTCTTTAATTTAATTACAAAATTAAATTCGGGGCTCTTAGCTTCCATTTTTGAAACATGGTTAGAACTGTGTAGCGAAAAAAAACATATTTTAAATCAATTAATTTATAAGATATATATATATATATATATATATATATATATATATATATATATATATATATATATATATTGCATTGTGAGTCGTCTATTGAATTATTCTTGTGGCTATTGAGTTGGAATAATTGTGGATCCATTTCTTACACATACTCGATCCCTGATATTGAGCATTTTAGCACATAAATATAGCATACCCAAAGACTATATATTATCATATATATACACACACGTGCGCGCACACACACACACACACACAAATATATGGGTGGGTGGGTGTCTGCGTGTGCGGAGTAAGTATTCCGTTTTTAGGATGTTTGTTCAAATGAATTCTTGCGTTGCAATGATGCGTCAAGCAGCCACATAGTAAATTGTTATAAAAACAACATCGAGGAAACGACATATTAGTCTATGTACATTCCTAAGTTGTGATGGGATCTAATTTGAAAACGAGGCAACTCCTGCAAGCAAATGCGCCGTGCTATTCTGACTTCTTTTTATTTATGTGTTTGTTTTCATACAACAAAGTCTCCTAAGTGAAAGTAGCCCATAAACTTTAGAAGCAACACTTGCTAATTCCTTTTGTGGAATTCTGTTTGGGTCACTGGAAGATAATGACAATGACCTTTGAAACATTCTCCATCCTTCTCTTTTTTTTTCTATCTTCCCTCCCTATCTTTCTTCTTCCTCTCTTTTTTTCTCTTTTCCCCCTTTATTTTATCCTTCTTCCGCTGTCTTTACGTCCCAAATCCTCTCATTTATTTGCCATTCTTTCTATATTTATTTATTTTCCCTTGCTTCTCTTTTCTCCCACGTTCTTTTCTCTGTCGCCATTTTCTTTTCAATCCTATCTTTTTTATTCGTTCGTTTACCGTCTTTTTACTACCTGAGCAAATAGTGTACCACATTTTTCGCTTTCTCTCTGTTCTTATTCCTTGCTTCGATACGTCTTTCTTTCTTTTCCTTCTCTCCTTTCATTTTTCTTCCTCTTTCTTTGTTTCTTTGTTTGTTTCTTTCTTTCTTTGTTTTGTAATGTTCCTATTTTCTGTCTCTCTCTTTTATAGTGTTTTTCACTTCCTCTCTCTTTATTTCCATCTTTTTCTCTCTTTATCTCCCTTGTTTCTCTCTTTCTCTCTCCTTTAATACTTATGCTAGTTCTTATTACATTCTAATTAAAAGCGCTTTTTCCTTTTGCATTTTCATCTGTTTGTTTATTCTCTAAGATTTTTTTTTATTCTTCTTTCAGTCTTGGAGAATAATTCTAAATTCAAATCCTCTTAAGTAATATCACATATTGGGCTCCTTTGTTTTCGTAGGGCAACCGATTTAAGTGAAGAATAAAACCCTAACCTGAAGGGAGATGGGATCCGTCAGGTTATCATGCACTAGACAAACCGACTGCTTCTACGGCTGCCATGTATGTGGTCCTGCAGCGAATGTGATCAGTTATGGGACCTGTATGCGTTCTGATATAGGACGGTAACTGTTATAACTGAGATCTGTAGACATATTGGAATGGCCAAGGACGTATTCCAAAAGCTCGGCAGAATATTGCAAGACAGGAGGATTTCTTTGGTAACGAAGAAAAGAATACTAAGCTATTAAGTGACATCTGTCCTTCTTTACGGCTGCGAATGTTGGACGATCTCCTCAAAGATGAAGAAGAGACTCGAGGCGACGGCGATGTGGTTCTACAGAAGGATGCTAAGGATATCATGGACCGAACGTGTGAGCAACAATGAGCTCTTAGAGAGGACGCAAACAAGGAGGAGGCTTATATTTAACATCAGGAAGAGACAGCTGAAGTTCCTGGGACACATAATGAGGAAGGATGGCCCGGAGAATCTGATACTCACGAGTCGATTAGAGGGAAAGAGAGGCAACAAAGGAGAAAACAACGCATGACATACCTAGCGGCCTTATGGCAAGTGGATGACAGAACGTGGTCTGGGGAAGGTGGCAAAGAGAAGGAACTTGTTGAGAGCTGCAAGGGATAGAGGAGGTGGAGAGCCATGATCTCCTACGCCCTGAAATGACACGGTACATAGAAATAAAGAAAGATTATGATAAAGATTTCAGTTGGTTCTAAACCCACTTCTTTATGTGCCGTGTCGCTTCAGGATGTAGGCGATGATGGCTCTCCACAACTTCCTGTCCTTTGTAGCTCATGATAAATTTCTTCTTTTTGTTATTTCAGCTAAACAATCTTCCGCAATCCAATTACACAAGCTCACTAAGTATGTTATGCGTTGTTTCCCTCTGTCACTCTTGCCCTAGGTCTGTCCCGTGAGTATCTGATTTTCCAAGCCTTCTTCCCTCGTTAGAAATTTCAACCGTCTCTTCCTGATGTTAAGTATAAGTCTCCTTTTTGTTTCCAGTTTCTATAACATTTCATTACATATTCAGTCCATGGTATTCTCAGTATTTCAGTTGCCACTAGTTTTCTCTTCATCTGTAATGAGATTGTCCAGCATTCTCTGTCATATAAGAGAACCAATATTGCATAAGAGTTAAGTACTCTTTTTTGTTTCTAACTAGTTTTTCTTTTTTCTTAATATTTTGCTTAGCGTTTGGAAGGCATCTTTCGCTATCCCAATGAACCTTTGGATTTCGATGTCGTACTTTCCGCCGGCTGTGAAAACAATTCCTTGATTTTTGGCATCTTCAATCCGTAATTCATATATTTTGGTCTTCTTTTATTCAAAGAAGTTTAAAAAATCTTACCTAAATATTACGAATATATTGAGACCAAAAAATACCACATAGGAGGCACGGTGGAGTAATGAATAGCGGCTCGGATTGAGAAATCGAAGAACCGAGTTCGAATTCCAGTCGAATCCATTACATTCACTTACGTGCTAATACCCCTAGGAAAGGTATGAATCCGCTAAAAATAATAGGACTGGTAAATATGATGTCATCCAGCTATAGCCTTGGATGGCAACTTGTCTACTGCAAAAAATCTGCCTCGTCAGTCATGTATCGAAAGATACATGATCGCCTATGCGTCTATTACGCATGGCACATAACTGACTCTTCAACAAACTGTATCTCCTCTATCAATAATCAAAAGCTATATTAAAAATATAATTTAGCTGCACATGCCCAGATTCTCTCGTTGTTGGTTGACTTGCCAGTTATCGAAACTTAGTATAGTTTCTGCCCATATCGATATTCACATCCATGGCAACTAAAATATAACTATGAACCTAAGAAAATTATTAGTGCTCCGTTCATCATTGCTTTGAATGATTGCTGCTAATGCTCCTGCTATATATTTAGAGATTTTTGATAAAATCCAAAGAAGAATCTGCAATGTTATTGGTCCTGATCTGGCATCTCGCCTCTAGACATTTTTCGACCGCTATAATGTATAGCTACCTCGTGTATTTTCTATAAACACTTTCATGGTAATTATTCTGATGAACCTTCCTCTATAGTACGTAGATTTTATGAATTTAAGCGCAGTGCTACGTTGGCGGTAACCGTAAGTTCTATGCTAACAGTTTATTCACTTGCACTTCTCGCTTGATGAACTCTCTTCCAGCTTCTTGCTTCCTAGTCACCTTTCACCTTCAAAAATTTAAATACAATGTCAAACGTTATCTACTGTCTTCTTAATATTTGTCCTTTTATTGTTCTCTCTCTTTAATAATGTTTTGCTTATATTCTCTAACAATCGATAACCCCTTGAGTCTTAGTGGCTTTATTGCCATGTTTGGGGTGCAATGATTAAAAAATAAGATAATATCAAAATACTTTATAACAAAAAATCAAAATATTGAAAGTTATTATCATTTAAAATAAACAACCAACATTAAATAAAATATTTTTCACAAAAGGAGACATTATTTTAAAATTTGCATAAAATATTTAACCTGCGTATAAATAATAATAATAATAATAATAATAATAATAATAATAATAATAATAACAAGAACAACATAGTAAATGAAATAATAATTAAATAAAAATTCTCCTCTAGGGCTAAGGAGTTTAGTTTGGACTCGGCTCTACAGGATGGATTCAAAGCAGGAAGCACAACATAGACAATTAATAATAATAATAATAATAATAATAATAATAATCGTCACTATAGAGTGGGGCAATACCTACACTGGACAATGTGCAAAAACTTTGGAAAAGATGTTAATGAACATTATCCAGCACCAATTACATAAGAAAAGATGTATGAACATTATCCAGCACCAATTACATAAGAAAATCCTAAGTTTATTATTTAAGCTACTGAAGTAAGTATAATGTTTATTTATTTTATTTGAAATTTGCATATTTTCTCTTTAAACAATTTTTTTCGATGCGGAATTCACAAGTAAGTGCCATAAAGAGTTTATCGCATAAAGTTAATTTAAATTAATATTTTACTCTATCTTTCTTCAACAATGACGATATTAAGTATAAAATTATTTTTATGAATAATTTATGTTTTTCATTAACATAACAGCTATTTTTTTTAAAAGTATGTTGAATTTTTATGTCCTTCGTAAATGAGATATTAAAAAATAAAAATGTCATTCTTTCACTGTAAAATTAATTAAAAATGAGATTTGTTAAAAAATTTATCACATTTATCATAATTTATCAAATTTGACAAAAATTAAATTCAATAATAAATTAAATATTTTAAAACTATTCTTAAAAATATACCATAAAGATGTAAAAGAGGCGACATTGTCTTGTCACTATCGTCTTTCTCTTTTTTGATTTTTTTAAGATTATTTTAAACACAGAAAATCACAAAAAAATGTCATTATTAAGAATTTTGTCGCATAATGTTAATTCACATTTTTACTTAATGCTATTATTCTTCATAATAACGAATATTTTGATTATAAAATCCATTTTGAATATGTTTTCTTTATGACACGTGAAGTATGTTATCTTGTAAAAAAACAGAAAAAATAATGTAAAATTTTTACACTACCAATTTACCTTTTCTACGATACAGAAATTTGTCCTTTTGAAAAACATGAATAAAATTTTAATTTAATATTTTGTCTATAATATTATTCTTCACAATAAGTATTCCGTTTTTAGGATGTTTGTTCAAATGAATTCTTGCACGTAGTGGATTCGAACTCGGCTCTCCGATTCCTCAATCCAAGCTGCTATCCATTACTCCACCGTGCCTCCTTATAGGAATTTAATTTAGAATTGATGTCCCTATGGTGGACAATCTATATATATTGACTGAAAATTTAAAAAAAAAATAATATTTTTACAGGTATTTAAAAATATCTATGTTGAATTTTACTAGTATTGTTGTTAAAAATGTAAAACAAAATTAACCAATTTAATATTTTTACAGTAAATTTTGAAAAATATATTGTAAAAATATTAAACGGTTAATTTTGTTTAGGTAATCGTATTTTATGGGAGAGGAGGTGATTGATTCGCATCTCCACCTCGTAAAATACGATTATCCAAAATTTCATTTTCCAAACTCTAAAATCCCCATGTCTGAATCCCAAATTCCTTCGTCCTGCCATTTTTTTAATACGTTAGTCTCTGAAAGTTTCCTACATTTATACAAATTTGCCAATCCTCCAGACCTTAGAATATAAGTTTCATACACTTTTTAGAAACAGCATGTAATTTTTACAAAATAACATTTTAGCTATTTTTTTTTTAATTTCATCACCAGAAAACATTTCTCAAATGGTCAAAAGGTGTTGTTTAACAGGTTGTCGTGGTAACTATGATGACAAAAATAATGTTCGTGTATTTCGTCTTCCCCAAGTTCAGAATGAGGAAAAACAATGGTTAAAGGTTATACCTCGAGGAAACACCCCTGACAAACCAAAACACTGTTGTTTGTGAAATGCATTTTCCATTTGATTATGAAACAGTGGTTATTTGAGGAAAAGTACCACCCAGAAATCCACCATCAGTATTTGACCGCTTGCGAGCAAGTGTATTATTTAGTCCTCAACCAAAACCTCGAACAACAGATAAAACTTCTGCTTCTGTGCGAAAAGTGCCAAATGATGAGTTGGCACAGTTTCTAGAAAAGGACAAAATCCTCACTTTGAAAATTTGTATCAGAATATTGATCAACCGGATTTTGTATCAACAGTTACATGCTATAAATCAATCAGTTACATGCTATAAATCAATCAGTTACATGCAATCATTTGTTGATCCAATCTACGGATTTTTTTCCACTAGAGTTATTCCAAAGTTTTTAATTAACATTTTTGAAAACTTGAGATTCGAACGTTACCATGCTGGTATATATACAACAATTTTTTCTTTCTCAAAAATTCGAATATCAATATTTCAGCACTGGTCACAAATCGATGAAACAATTTGTTATCTTAGCAACTTAAAAATTGATAAGAAAAAATTTAAAAGAACATATTGATGTTATATCACCACAAAGTATTGGGACAAAACATTATGATTCTGATATTGTTATCAGGGCATTTAAATATTTTGTTACATTTTGGTCATTATATAACAGACTTCAGGATGATTTTAAGTTACTCAGTGTGAGAACATTATCAAGTTTGGCATCAAAAGTCTCAAAATTCGATAACTTTAATTTTCTTGGTGATATTTTTAGTAAAATTTTGAAAATCAGAAAAAGTGTATTTCTTTAGTTGATAAAGTGTATGTTAAAGTTGACATACAATATCATGGAAGAAATTTATTTGATTTGGCTGAAAATTCTGAGTGATTAGCAAAAACACTATTGGGCGTCGTAGTTCAAATTGTGGATCAATTTTTTTTAACTTAAAATGATCCCAGTTGCAAAATTAGATGTAACTTTTTTATATGAAAAGTTTTATATATTGCTAGTGTAATCAAACAATTGTCAAAGTAATTGCAATTATATGTGACAACAACAAGACCCATCAATCTTTTTTTTAAAAAATTGACTGTTTTTAATAAGACTTGGATAACTAAAAATGGCTCGTTTTTATTTTTTGATTATCTCCACCTTTTTAGAAATATTCGGAATAATTGAATCACTGAACCTACTTCTGAATTACTGTTTTATTCTGATGTTAAAAAGATGAGAGCAAAATAGGAAATTGTAAATGGTCTTTTTGAGTATGAAAATCTCAATTTGTTAAGCTGTCAAAATTAACTAATGTAGAAATTTACCCAAAATCTTTTGAGCGACATTATGTTTCCCATTGTTTAAAAGTTTTTGTGATCAAACTGTAACTGCCGTTAAAACACACCCATTATTAAATAGGGAGGATAATGGAGAAACAGTTAATTTCATTGAAAAATTTATAAAATTTTGGACAATTGTCTCTGTCAAAGAAATATATGCTGACACTAAGAAAAGTGATCCACTGAAAAAAGTGACGTCAGATTTAGATGACGAACATCTGTTGGTTTTTCTAATTTTGGAAAAATGACAAAAAGAATGGAAGAAAAGCATGAAAAAACGAATTAAGTCATTAACAAGATATACTAGTTTAGCCATTGAACATACATGCAATTGCTTAATTGATTTTTGTAGATATTTGCTAAACAGTGGGTTTAATTTTGTTATGCTTGGCGAATTTACTACAGATTATTTAGAAAATCATTTTGGAAAATTAAGAGAAAATTCTGGAGGTGAATATTTTATAACAATTCAAAATGTTATTGAAAAATTTAAATATCGAAAAAGCTAAAAACTACTTCTTTAATTAAATGTTGAAATAAAGAAATACAATTTTGATCCCGGCCATACATGCTGGAAATGTGGATATTTGCTGGGTGAAATGAAATGCCAAACATTTGATAACTTACCAGACCTTGAAACTAGGATCCTTAAAGATATTAAAATAACACTTTATATATAGCAGGCTATGTTACAAGAAAAGTTTGTTACACAGAAGAGGAAATATTTAATAATACTAGTTTTTATTTTCAAGAATATAGACATTTTCTGAAAGAAATACGTCGTGGTAATTTAAAAACTCCACTGGATACCACAGACTTGTAGAATTTCTTTGACAAAAATGTTTATGTTAGTTTCAGATATACATCATTTGAATATGAAAAGTAAGCACGTGATTGTATTGTCAAATATATTTTTCAAAAATTATTGTTTGTTTGATTCACCTAAGACAACTCAAGAACCGGCACTAAAAGTTTTGAAATTATCTTAAAATTTTACTTATATGATAAAAATGTTTATACAATTTTCTTTGAGACTACACTTAAGTATTAAAAATTTATATTTTTTCAACTAGTAAAAACATGTACATCGTTATTCATTCAAAGAAATATTTACCAGATATGTTTTATTTTCAATTTCTCCCCTTTTTACATATATTTAATAAATTGTTTAACTCACCAAATTATCCTTTTTATTAATTTTGTGTTCTTGTTTATTTAAATTGATTTTAATTATTAAAACTATGTATATATTATTTTTTCATATTAATCTTCTTCATCTTCTGGGAAACAAGTTGAACATGTAACAGAAATCACAATACATTTTGTAAAGATTATCAAAATTATTGTTTCTCTAAAATTCACAATTTTTGTCAAGTATTTTCAGACTTTGTTGATACACAATTTTGTAATTATATTATACAATTTTATATTTTCTGAAATAAATTGGTATAAACAAATTAATTCAATATTTTTGCAATATCATCTAAAAATGTCTATATTATGGCAAATAAAGTGATATTTGTGTATTTAGTTATTTTATGGTAAAGGAGTTATTTTTGTTCTTTCTTTGTACATATGCATTTATGGAAATCTCTATCTATAAAAGGTAGGATGTGTGTGTGTGTGTGTGTGTGTGTGTGTGTGTGTGTGTGTGTGTGTGTGTGTGTGTGTGTGTGTGTGTGTGTGTGTAACGAATGCACGGCCGCAATTTTCGACGGATTTGCACCAAGATTTACATGCACATGCTCTAAGTTAGCGGGAAGGCCAAGACCGACTTTGCATTTCCCAACTCCCATCGATAGTGGAAATAATCGATTTTTTCTTGCTTCTACGGCAGTTTTCATGTAGTTTGCGGCCATTTTCTACTATAGCTGGCTGCCACGAATAGGCAGGAAGATTCTATTGGCCAGTATGAGAGCCAACACCTGACTGACACGAATGTTAACTAGCATGCTAGCATGCAAAAAAAAAATCGATAGCTGCATTCGTCACAAGTGGGAAAAAATTAAATCTGCATGGCACTTTACTCCAATTGGCTCATTCGTTTGCTTAGACTCAACGTTGATTTTGATTCCGCAGAACTGGGTTGGGTGTAAAAAAGTATTTGTTGTTAACATTCTTTTTCATTCGGTTTTTCCAGTTACGAGTTTTTTTTTTAAAGCTGATCGTTTTGTGTTCATATTGTTTAGTTCTTTTTTCGTAATAGATTTAATGTTTAGTATAGAGCTTAGAAAAAAATTCGCAGTGTGAAATAGGCAAGAAGTAAGGCATGTAGCAACATCAGCACGGCAAAGGCACTCCTTAAAAAGGCAAGGCAGGGCAAAAATATTTTAAGTCAAGTGATAGCGATTGCTGTATGAGTCGTACGATTTTTGAATCAAGCCCGGGCAATGCCGGGTCATGCTGCTAGTAAGTCAATAATTATAAGCTGCTTTCTAATATTATGTATATTTGCTTATTAAGTAATGACTTGATATTAGTAACAAGTTCCTTGCTAAAAATATTCTCAGAAATTGTTACTTAGTATTAATTTAGGTTTCCATATATCCGCCCTTAGTCATGGACCCCAGTTGCATTGTAACCAGGCCTGGCTTATGAATCGCGTTGGATATAATTGTCAAAAGCCGAAAAGAAAAAATTGCCTACTATTTGGTATGGCCTGTCCAGCAGACTGTAACATAACAACCAAGGAATTTTAAAAACTAGCGAATTATAAAAACCTGGAAATCGAAATAGAAAAAAAATCTGGAAATTGATAAACATCGGTCAAATGTTTAGGCACATCATCTGACAAGCGGATCTTCTAAGGATCAAACAATACAATCTTGTTAAATTCTTAATTCCATAACCATAAACGTTTTAAAATTATAAATCACCTCCTTTGATATATTCCCTACCCTCTTATGTACCTCTCCACTAATTAAATTATGATTCTTAATTTTTTTTTTTTTCATATATATTGCTGGTAATATTTTTAGATAAATCGTTTTACACCCATACTTATTCTACACGCTATACGGTCCAGGAATCTTTCAAAATTTGATTATAAAAGGTTATATTAGTATCACTTATTTTTTTTTTTACAGGATTTCACCACTTCTAAATTCTAATCCACAAAACACTTTCATTGATTACAGAATTAGTAGTGATAACCGCAACATAAATGCATACAATTCAGCTCTAGACATTTTATAGTAAACCAAAAATAACATTACCAATTACTACTAGAACTACCGCTACAATTTATACCTACTCAAACGTAATACTATCCCCTATCTCCATCTTTCCTCCCCTACCTCTCACTCTTAGGACGCTTGTAAGATGATGTGCCTAAATTTTTGACTGGTGTTTATCGGCAAAAAAATCTCCACAGACCAGTCAACATTAAACACCCAATCCATTCTTCACCAAACTGCTATCAACGAGCACTATTGTTTCACTCCGTCACCTTTTTCTTTTTTCTTTTTTTGGCTTTATGTATATTTTTCTTCTCAAACAAATGGAAAAAAGAAAGTGACGTTTCACATACAGCTTGCCTACAAGCAGGATTGTTCATAACCATTTTCGATTTTCACCCGTCAAAGTGCAGTTGAAATGCACTGAAACGAAGTTGCATCTTTGTAGTGAGTAAAATGGTTTTGTCTATATGATAAAATTATAATAAATAAATAATTATCGCTCTACTATCGGTACCGAGCCATCTTTTCGATTAATGCTGTGAACGTTGGAATTTATACATTACTTTCGTTCTCATCGCATCGAATATATATACATATATATATATATATATATATATATATATATATAGAGAGGGAGAGAGAGAGAGAGAGAGGGAGAGAGAGAGATATACAGATTGAGACTTACTGCTTGATGATAGCGCTCTTGTAGAAACCGTAGTATAAAGGTCGGGGTTTTGTATCTGTTATATCTTAAACTTTCGTTTATCGAAATTTGTTTTGAGCACTTTTTTAATTAAGACGTTTTTGGCAAATATATTGTATCAAATGCTGAATTTTATAAAGTCTCTCTTTCTCCCCCTCTCTCTCTCTCTCTCTCTCTCTCTATATATATATATATATATATATATATATATATATATTTGTCCAATTGTTTTACTTACGTTTCGTCACCAATTGCAATTTTAATCTCTAACGAAAGTGAAATATTAAAGTTGAAATTCTAATGCATGAAATTACTTTATTATTATTATATTCATGTGTTTTGTGTCCAATGTTTTATCTGTTTTCTAAACAATTTCCATTTTAATCTCTAACCAAAATAGGAAATAAAGATTGTAATTCTAACCTACAAAATTGCCATTTCACTATTTCGATGTCTTTTGAGACCGACTTTGTAACTAATTCTAACTTTTATTTCCCGCTAAAGTGAGATATTAAAACTGAAATTCTTTCGTATGTAATTGCTGCGTCATTATTTTGATGTCTTTTTATCCAAGTTTTTTTAACACTTTTTTATGACTAATTTCACGTAAAGTGTGAAATTAAAATTGAAATTCTAAAGTATGAAAATGCTGTGTCATTATTTTTATATCATTTCTGCTTCACATGTTAGCACCTTACAAAAAATAAAAACGAAATGCAAAGCAGGAAAATAAACTGGAATATATAAAATTCTGCAAAATGAAAGTTTATTTTTCTTCATCGATTCAGTAAAATGTTACACAGCCTACAAAATGGCGAAATGAATTGAATAGAAAGCGGGCGCTGATAAAAGGGTTTGTTCCTAGAGGATACATAATCAGTGTCAAAGGCCACGAAAACTTACAGAACCATCAATAAACATGCACACGCTTGTGTGAATCTATATATATTTGGTTCAGGACGTGACTGCATCAAACAGTCGCATAATTTATGGTTGGAAAAATCCTTGAAGTTGAGTAAATGCATCTTTTGTGTATATGTTAATAAGGCACTTTTCTCTCTTTATAAGTTTTGTGCATCAATATATATATATATATGAGAATATTATATATAAAGTTTTATATATCAGAATAATATTAGGGATATTAAAGACAGGGGAAAAATGTTTGACGCTATATATATATATCCCTGCAAAATTCTTTGACCTTGTACATAAGCGAAACAAAGTCGAACATACGATAAAATGTACTTAGGAAACAGAAAAAGATAACACTTTACCTTTCCTAGATATTATGTTGCACCGTGCTAACAAGGATCTAAAACTAAGTGTTCATCGGAAACCACCTAATAATGATGATCACATAAATTTATATTCTCACCATAACAACAAAATTAAATCCGGAATAATCATCAGATTCACGCAGTTTATATGAACACAAAGGAGACATTTTATAAAACAATGCAGCCAGTGCATTAGTTATGCATTGTAATAAGTATAAACTTAATTACGAATTTAAAAAGAGATACTTTAATTAAAAAAGAACGCCATTTAAAAAGATTGCTAAATCATTCGCGTCTTTTTTCTTACGACATTTCACCGTTCTTGATGCATCATCTGTTATCACAATATGGGGAACTTATTAACAAAAGTTACAGAAACAAAAACACAAGTATAAAGCAACTAAATGAAACTAGACTATATACACAGGCATAAAAAATTATATCTTAAAAATTCAACATTCCAACCATTTTAGCGTTTCCTACCTATTCATAATTATAACCAAACATTATTTTTGTTCGATTTCAAATTTTAGAATAACTGTAAAAAATTAGTGTTTTTAAAAGTTTTAACTTTATATTGAGTTTAAAATAACACAAAACTTTGTGAATTTAAATTCTGAGGTTTTAAATTCAGTTTAAAATATCTCCAAAACTTTGTGAACGGGGGGAAACAATTTTCTTCCTTCAAAATGTCAAGGAATTAGAATTAATGTGAGAAGTTTTGTTACATGAGGTTTTAAAGTCTCGCAGAGTTTAAGATTTGAAGAAATCAACTCATTTGTCGTTCCACAGAGTTTGTGATTTGAAGAATTCACTTCTTAACCTAAATTGGAATTTCGGCCCAAATCAGTCTTTTTTTTATATATATATATATATATATATATATATATATATATATATATATTATAAATTAATTGATTTAAAATATGTTTTTTTCGCTACACAGTTCAAACCATGTTTCAAAATGTAAGCTAAAAAGCTTTGAATTTAATTTTGTAATTAAATTAAAGACATTAGTTCCATTTCATCCTCAAGTGAATTTTGGAGTAACTTATTTATTACTGGGTTTTAAAGGCACAGCAAAAAATCCTAATTCACGTTTCCAAAGATACAGAAAAATCCATTCATCCAAATAAGGGGTGTACCGGATTATATATCTTACTGTTCTTTCTTTATATATATATATATATATATATATATATAGGTGTGAGTTTTATATATATATATATATATATGTGTGTGTGTGTGTGTGTGTGTGTGTGTGTGTTGGTGTCATGGATAATGCCTTGAAATTGTTAATCGGAAAGCTGAGTTCCAGTTACCATCAATCTACAGAAGGTGTGTGTTTTAAGCCTGAATGTTAGTAGCAACGGATGACTGTATTTAATATAAATGACATCCACTCTTTGTTTTTTATTTTATTCAATTCTCGTTAAAACCGAATAAAATACGGTTAAATGTTTTGTCCTTTTTTTCTCGATTTACCTCGACACAGTAATAAAATTTTTTTTTAGTCCTTCTTGTTTTTCTTTTTCTTTTAATATATCAGTTTTTATTGCAATTAAATTTTATCTTCCTAATAAATTATTTCATTTTTACAACTGTACTTAGTTTTTAACAGACTGAAAAACTTTGTTGTGACGCAGGTAGGAAGTCTCTCTCCTTGTGTCAAAATAGAGAAATTCTAAACTTAAACAGTGGCAATTATTACTTAAGGCAAATTAGAATACTTCATTATTGACTACGTTTAGCTTAATTTAGCAAATTGCTTCTCAACCATTTCTTGACCAATACACCAATATACAAATACAATATAAGTCAGAATTTCATTCTCCCACTTTTCCAAGATTGTCAGAGTCAAAAAGATGCATTCCAAATAATATGACTATATTATTGAAAATTTACAAATCTTTTCCATATTAGTACATTTAAATGGATTTTTTTTTATAGAGGATTGTTACAAATTTAATAACAATAAAAAATGTTGCTGGATATTTATATTTGAATACATTTATAGTTATTTGTTTTAATTCATAAGTAATTTTTAACTTTTTGAAAGTGTTTTCCTGACATTCAAAAAAGGTTTTGTTCTTGTTTTGAGGATGAACGTTCTGCAGATTCTGTTTCAACTTTGTTGGTTTCAAAGAATTATTTCACAAAGCTTTGCAACAAAATACACACTGACGGCTTTCTTCTCTATTGATGATAATGGATGTGAATCCACATTGAATATGAGATTCATCATTTTTGATAGTCATAATAGGCTCCAAATATTGTAAATAAAAAACAAGAAAATCAAGACCCGCCTTCCTGAAACTCTGAAATTCCTCTGATTTAGCACAAAGACACAAGCGAAGATTAATCTCCGTATTCTGTGAATAATTATTTCCAAGGCAAACTTGCTATCTAATATCCCGCAGAAGTTGAGGTTCTCTGATCTTTTCACTTGCAAAGCAGGCCTACATGCAGATAGATTATCATAATTTCGTTATCTTCAACCCGGCACACAGACATCACTGCATATTTAGTCCAGCATTGAAGACTCTATAAAATATCCAACTTGATAACCCATGTTTTCACACGGAACACCGGCGCATTTCATATCTGTTACAACATATCTGCAGTGGTAACATTTCCTTGAAGCTTGCTTTTTTATCACTTTTAAGTATGTCTTTGCTATGTACTTCTGTTACTTTTCTATTTTTTCTCCCTCTACAGCTTCTTGTACGTTTTTGAATATCAATAGAAAATACTGCTTCATTTTTGTTTGGTGGGGTGGGGAGGGCTCTTTTGCCACATAGGTGCGACAATAATCTATATTTCTGTTTGCGCATAATGCAACAATTGTTGAGTCAATAATACTCTTCTGTGTGCCGTGACCTTTAAGAACCTGAGTGTTTCTCCATAACTTCCTATACATTGTATTTCTTAAGGTTTGTCTATTTGCCAAGCTTTCCAACTTCCATCTCATCATCCATTCCCACAAGCTGGTCAGATAGATGACCCGTTGCCTTCTCCTGTATCTTTTGCCCTCGATATGACATTTGGGTGTCAAATTCTCCAAGCCTTCCGTCTTCATTATGTATCCATGAAATTTCAGTTGGCCCTATCTAATGTAGATGTACAGGTTGCATAATAGCAGCCCGGAATGAGTAATCAGAGAACAGAGTTTGAATTTCAGTCGTATTACATTTAACTTCGCGCAAATACCCCAGGGAAAAGTATGAATCCATCTCTTCTCTTTATATATGGGTTAAATAATAGAACTTGTATCGGGAAAATCTGTGAAATTCTCAGAAAATTACTAATTAATGCAATATTTACTGGCACAAAATTTATTATTCTTGCAATCCAAATAATCTTTGGGCTTTAAATAGCACATAAAGTGTTGATAAGTCATAAAAAAACAAATCAAGTAATCAACCAATTCTTTCTGATTCTGAATATAAGTGTCCTTTTGGTTTCCATTTTCTTTAAAAAAATTTCGTTGTTTTTGTGCTCCGTGGGATACCATCACCTCTTGTTATACCTTACGTACAGACAGGTGTTCTTTTGATCACCATTTATCCTTATAAAGATCTGGTTACTGATATATGCAGTCCATGGGAGTCTCAGCATTATTTTGTAGAGCCACATTTCTGCTAACTCAAGTTCCTCTCCATCTGTGAGGAAATAGTTGGTTAGCTTTTGGAATGCACCTTTCATTATTCCAATACGCGTTCGGGTTTCAATATTATAAAGATTTTCCTCGGGTACATCTAAATTCCACAAAGTCAAAAACAAAAACGGAGACACTTGAAGAAGAGAAGCAACTCGATGACAGTATTAAATTCAAAAGTTTAATGTACGAAGGAGTGTATGCGCAAATAGGTAAAAGACTTGTAAATATTATTTACATATTGTAGACTTGACTGCTAGAAGAGTGTGCAAGGAACAGATGGGATTTCAGGCCTCGTGGATTTTGGATTTAAGGTCGGAAAGGACGGCATTATTAAACGTGTGGTCACTATGGCTGTTACTTTACAAAAGAGAAAGCTTTCAGAATCGAATTTACCGTGTGCCCTTAAAAAGGAGTCCTGACTAGGCAGTAGTTATCCAGTTAGAGTCCCGGATTAATAACAGTTTCATGCTCAGTGTTCAGTTTTGAATGGGAAATGGTTAGCTCTCTTTACTATCACTTTCAAATTCTTAAAGTGTCACATTTTCTGTCCTCTGTTAAAAGACTTCTCAGATATTTAAACTTCTCTGCTTTTTTATGGTAACATACCCAATTCGCATTTTGGACATTTTTTGCGGACAACCATGTGTTTTCTTACAGTTGATCAATTCTCTTTTTTTATCGTTTTCCTTCATTGCATTGTCTACGATATTTTTCGTTTTTTCTTCTGTGCCTGTCATGAACACTGTCATCTGCGTGTCTTGTAAAGAATTTATATACCCTCTATGCTCTTGTCGTGCATTACGTTAAATCTATTATGTACAGACACATGTTCTTTTTATCTTCATTATTCCTTATAACTGCCACGTTACACACATATTCAGTTCATGAGATTCTCACCACTGGAGAACTGCGTCTCTGTTATTTCAAGTCTCTTATTATCTGTGAATGTGTGTACAGCATTTAGTACCATATTTTTTTCAATCATTTCACCGCAAGCAAAGCAGGAACTCCACTGGAACGCAGAGGATTACAGAGAGTGAAGTTGAGAGAAAAACTGAGTATATGGGTGGGGGTTCGAGAAAAGGATAAAAGCCGAACGGAGTTCAAGAAGATTCCGATTGACGTTGCATTTAAATTTTTGAAGATTGTAGTTATCAGGGAAGCAAGGAAAGGAGTTCCACAGGCAAGAAGTGCGAGAAAAGAAATATTGGAGTAGAAGTGGCGATTACATTTTGTTGTGGATTCCGGGTTGAAATCCGGTACCAATAAATAACAAACGCCAAGAATGAATATAGGAAAATAATGTATTAACGTAATAATACAAACTGGTAATGCAGGTTAGTATTTCCAGGAATACGGGTTAGTAGCAAAATATCTATACAGTCTTTGGTATTGAAGTATCGCTGTATGACTTCTTACTGAGTCTACGTGCTCGCTCACTGTGACTCTTGCTGGCTACGTTCGTTCTGTCTGTCTGTTACCTTGCTCTCACTCTTCCGGTTACCTACAACCTTTCACTCCCCTCCTCTTGCTCTCTTATTGTCTGTCGGGTCTTCACGTAGCAGTAGTATATGTATATACTGGGTGAGTCCATTTGTGTAAAAAGGGAAGTACCCCTCAACACATTTAATTAATTCAACAATGAAATGGTGGGACCTAGATGCCAATCTAGTAGCACGCTTAAACTCACGTAGTCATGGCACCAGGGAAAAAGCTCATCAGAGCAGTTACCATGAAAATATTTGTAGAAAGGATAGAGGAAGCCACGTCATGTCGACCAGAAAGTGATTGAAGCCGAAATGCCATGTCAGGATCGATTACGTTGCAGATCCTTCTTTGGATTTTGTCAAGAAACTCGTGATGAGTAGCAGGAGCACCGGGCCAGATATGTCAACAGTATTCAATGCACGGATGAATTGTAGATTTGTAAGTATGCAAGATGGACAAGAAAAATCTGGCATGACACAGTGATCCAGCTTTCCTTCCAGTAGATGCAGATATTGATTCAATATAGTCGTTCCGCTTCAAGTTATTTGAAAACGTGAAGCCAAGAACGCGCAGTGTGTTGCTCTCCATGAGTCTAACATCAGCCATGTTGATGGTGTACAGGAGAGTTTCTCTATGCTGGTTAAATGAGAGCAGATTAAAATTTACGAGTAATTTCCGACCCCAGTTAAGCATAAATTAGAGGTTCTTTTCAAGAGCAGCGGGCAGGTTAATTTTGTCAGCTCTGACGCATTTGCTATTGAGACAGAAGTAAATGGTAGTGTCATCAGCATAAGTACCGACTTAGGAACTGTTTCTATTAGAAAGGTAATTGATGAAGATCAGAAAGAGCGTAGGACCCTGGATAGAGCCGTGAGGGACATTCGCATTCGTATGAAAGCCGTCCCGTTCAAAATGACCATCATTTCACGATTTTATAGGAATGGTTGGATTAAATCAAACACACGTCCAGTAATACCGTAGCCCTGGGGCTTACATAGAAGACCAGCGTGCCAAACCCTGTCAATCGCCACAGCTCGTGCTTCGCTGTTATTATCAACAGCTCGATATATATATTCAGTGATGGCCGTTAGCGCATCAACGGTAGAACTGGCAAAACGTTTGCCATACCGTTTACCAGAGAGTAGGTCGTGAAAGGTAAGATGCTTAACCAATTCAACATTGATTAAAGCCTCGAATACAGTAGGAGACTAATAAGGTGATAGAGGGGTCAGAAAGTTCTCCATAGGTGTTAAAAACGGTAACTGCAAAGTAGTACTTTCAACAAGCTGGAAAGCAGGAATACAACGAGGCAATAGTTTAGAATTTGGAGAGAACTAGAGCCAGATCGGGAGCACATTTCTTTTGGACAATGGCTGGGATCCCGGCACCTCCGCTTGCCTTATCAGTTATGTGTCATGCGTGATACACTCTTAATCGCTCATGTATCTTTCGATCTTTGCAGATTTTTTCCAGCAGTAGGTTTGTCATTTTTTTCTGCGGTAGGCCAGTCGCCATCCAAGGCTACCGAACTTGGTCTGTCCTGCTATTTACCCACAGCTGGGGGTAGATGAAGAGGATTCGTACCTTTTTCATAAGGGTATTAGTACGTAGTGGATTCGAACTCGGCTCTCCGATTCCTCAATCCAAGCTGCTATCCATTACTCCACCGTGCCTCCTTATAGGAATTTAATTTAGAATTGATGTCCCTATGGTGGATTGATATTATATGGCTGTTCGTTTCTAACGGAATTTTCCTAATTCTTAATACTTTGAAAATGATCTTTTGCTATTTCAATTTCGCCTTTGGATTTTTCTATCAACTTTTCCGTCGTCTGTTTAAACACTTTTCACATCGTAAAAAATTATGTACTTCCTCGATTTTAACTTGTCTAATTTGTAACTTGCTCCTCCGGTTGTTTCTCTTGCTAGATTCTGTCTGCTTACAATTACCCCTTTCTTCCCGCTTTCCTTTCCTACCTTGTATTGGAGGTCCTGCACTTTCCTTTCTGTATCTGCCATATTTGTTGGTTTATATATGTGTGAAAAGTCCAGATGCTCCAATTACAAGTGTAACACTTAATGTTTTATTTATTACCTGCGTTCTGTTTAGTTTTAGTTGTTCGACGTACGTGCGATATGACTGGGCCAGGATCCTAATACATGTAGCCTTGAGTAATTGCAATCGGAGACCAAATCAAATTAAAAAGCATCTACTCGTGAGTCAGTAATATTCATGTCTGCTTGTGTATAAACTGGGATGTGCTTGAAGTGTATGAGTCGGTGTAAACTGTTCGCTTAAAAGCTAGTAAACATGTCTACCGTATTTTTAAGAGATACAACGAAGTATACAGGTCTGATTAAAATTCGAAGGTAAAAAAGTTATATAAAAAAGCAATATTTTTTTTTATTGTTCACATATTATATATAGTTATCCACACCCGATTTAGGATGTATCAGTAGATTAGGGGCTAACAGTTGTAGAAAATAGAATTAGTGAGTTGAGTTCGAATTCCAGCATCATGATATTCAATTTCGCACAGATTTTTGTTTTTTTTACTAAATACAAGGCCCGAGCGCAGCTCAAGGTAGACGATTCCAGAATGAGGTGTGATATAAATATAAGTGGATGTAGAAGAAAGTGAAAATTATGAGGACAAAGCAGATAGATAACGATTGACCCTTGACGTGAAGGGGTTAAGATTGTAGTGTCCAGGGAAGCACCCACGCGTGAATCTGTTCCACAAAGTACTAATTATTGTGGAAAAAGTTAAGACCCATGGTATTAACTTTGTTTGATTAACTCTGCTCGATTTAGAAATGCAATTTTCACATAGAAGGCAGTAGAAATGTCTGAAAAAAAAGGCTCGGGGGGGGTGGAGAAAGTTAAAAACAACTGTTTTAAATAAAGTAAAAACAAAACATGACATTGTTAAACATATTTTTTTTTAATTTTCATGCACTTGCAATATGTGCAAGGAGGAGGTAATTAGTGCAAAGTAAACGTTAACAGACCCAGCCTCAATGTGAACTCATTTCGTCAGTTCCATTTTTCTTATAAATCGCCATTACGCAAACATCCACATTTGTATACTCTCCACATCTGAGTGTTTGTTAACTATCGTGTTCTTCTTTATCTTCTTTGTACCGTGTCTCTTTATGAAACGGGGGATCAGAAATCTACGCAGTTACCTGTACGTTGTAGGTCTTAGTAAGGTTTGTCTTTTCATCATCATTCCCAGTCCTTGTTCAGCCATTTATTTACAGAAATTAGATAAGGTTACTCGACGCTTTCTTCTGTCCCTCTTGTTTTCAATATGTTCTGCGAGTATCAATTCACCAAATTTTCTTTTCTCATTTTATGTCCTAGATATTTCAAAAATCTCTTTCTGATTTTAAAATCCGCTCCGTTTACGACGGAACAAGCAGTGTCCCGTTCATCCTTCTTTGTATGTATTTATATGCTATTTTATCATCAACTTATCTATTGTTAAATTTGAGACGACAGACGAAAAAATGATGGAGTACTAGCAGCATGACCCGGCGTGGCCCGTGCTTGATTCAAAAATCGTGCGACTCATACAGCAATCGCTATCACTTGACTTAAAATATTCGGGGCTTTTTGTTCCCATTTTTGAAACATGGTTAGAACTGTGTATCGAAAAAAACATATTTTAAATGAATTAATATATATATATATATATATATATATATATATATATATATATATATATATACTAGCAGCTTGGCCCGGCATTACCCGTGCTTGATTCAAAAATCGTACGACTCATACAGCAATCTCTATCACTTGACTTAAAAGATTTTTGCCCTTCCTTCCCTTTAAAGGAGTGCCCTTTGCCGTGCTGATGTTGCTACATGCCTTACTTCTTGCCTATCTCACACTGCGAATTTTTTCTAAGCTCTATACTAAACATTAAATCTGTTACGAAAAAAGAACTAAACAAAATGAACACAAAACGATCAGCTTTAAAAAAGGACTCGTAACTGGAAAAACCGAATGAAAAAAGAATGTTAACAACAAAAACTTTCTCATACCCAACCCAGTTCTGCAGAATCAGAATCAACATTGAGTTTAAGCAAGCGAATGAGCCAATTGGAGTAAAGTGCCATGTAGATTTAATTTTTTTCCACTTGTGATGAATGAAGCTATCGATTTTTTTGCATGCTAGAAAGCTAGTTATCATTCGTGTCAGTCAGCTCTCACGCTGGCTAAAAGAATCTTCCTGCCTATTCGTGGCAGTCAGCTGTTGGCTCTCACTCTGGACAGTAGAAAATGGCCGCAAACTACATGAAAACTGCCGTAGAAGCATGAAAAAATCGATTATTTCCTCTATCGATGTGAGTTGGGAAATGCAAAGTCGGTATTGGCCTTCCCACTAACCCGGAGCATGTGCATGTAAATTTTGGTGCAAATCCGTCGAAAATTGCAGCCATGAATTCGTTACACACACACACACACGCACGCACGCACACACACACACACACACACATCCTGTCTTTTATAGATAGAAATTTTGAATATTTCACGCGCTATCACATACACACGCGTGCGCGTGCGCACACAGACAAAAGTTTAAGAGTTTCTGTACTTTTATTTTGTATATATTGTTCTTGTTTTACTGTTTGTTTTGTTTTTCGGTGATATGTCCTCGAATTAAATAAATCTATCAATAATGCACCGTACTGATGCAATAATACGTAAGCAAACAGAGCAGGACATTACTTCGAATTAATGATCGTCTGCTCAGGATGAGGTCCAGATTTGGGCCAGACACATAAGAGCGTCCTCAGTGGGTAGACAGCATTAAGGAGCCAAAATTCGATATTCACACAGCATAAACGACACGTAGAGGAGAAATTTGAAAAAAAAATTACATTGGAAAAGCAATTTGTTAAAAGTATATATACATAATTTCTCTTATGAATATAGAACTTATTTGTTTTTCTTATATAAAGCCACAATAACGTTATACTGTCAAATCAAACATTTTCAAACAAGAAGGATCCTCCAATATAATCACCATGCGGGCAGAAGGGGTAATATTTAAGGTAGCCAAATAATATGCATCGCATAGAGAAGGCGCAACGTACCCATATTTGATCGAGTGCTTACCAGACGAAAAGTGGGTCCTGTATGACACTCCCAAGCGTTTTAGACATTGGTTATCATCAACGAAGCCTGCGCCTCACACAACAAGACCATCTCTACACCCACGCAAGATCATGCTCTGTATCTACTGGACTAGTCAACAATTAGTGAACTATGAGCTGCTACCAACGTAGCTGAAGGAGGCAGCATTGGTTAACCGCAAAGATGCACTGTTCCACCATCAGATTGCTAGGCTGTGTTCGTCTGGTCTGGTCTGGTCTGGTATTCCCAAGCCCGCACGCCGGGAACACTTTTCTCGGCTGATAAAAACACTGGTATTATATAGCTATATCAGATCCAGACCCACGCTGACTATTGGCTAATACCTGCCTCGTATCGTTCATCTGCAAATAGTCAGCGCTACATACTCTAAGTATAAGGTCTTCTCTTAACAGCCTATTGTGAAATATACATATATATATATATATATATATATATATAATATTATAAATTAATTGATTTAAAATATGTTTTTTCCGCAACACAGTTCTAACCATGTAGCGGAAAAAAAAACATGTTTTAAATCAATTAATTTATAATATTAATGGTCTGTAAATTTACATCGAGCACTATTTTGTAAAAATAAAAATATCTATAAGAACACCGTTTTATATATGTTACTGTTCTTTCTTTTTATTTATATGCATATATATATATATATATATATATATATATATATATATGAAAATTTCTCAGAGTTAACCCGCAGAAAAGACAATATTTATAAATATAAATGACAATAGGAAAACTTTAGTTATTACTGACGCGTTTCGTCCAATGTGTACTTTCTCAAAGCAATATTCTCCACACGTGACAATAACTGACGTTATTTTCAGTTAAGAATATGAAAATAACGTTCTCTACATTCCTCCAGTTGTTAAGGACATTCTGTTTTTTGTTATTATTAGTTACTTTCTTTAATTAAATTCATTTCCACATTTTGCTAGCACGAAGTCAGAAGTCATCGTGAGCGAGGCTTTGAGCGTACTGACCAAGTTTAGACTGTTGATCAAACTAGAAAAAACACCAAAAACTGTAACTAAGCTTTTTTTGTGACGTTTGTAAAAGGGACACGAAACACGACTCTGGTAGGTGTTCCCCAGCTACCAGACGACCGCAGCGTTTGGCGCCATGCTGTTCAAGGAGGAGTCATGAAGAGCAGGAAACAATGTAACCAACTTTTGGAGATCAGAAGACAATGCAGAAAGCAGAGAGTGCTATCTCAGACCTTCATTACATATATCAGCCTCGTCTGCCAGACCTGCAGAAGCGAGTAGCATGCAAAGATTGGTCTGCTAAGCCACTTATAACGCTACTCTAAGATGTAGTTTAGATGTGGCGCATTGTCGAAAGTATGAGGTACCCAATGAGGATAGAACTCACTATTCAGTCGTCATTGATCTAACGAGACAAACTTGCTAACCATTACACCATGTCGAAATGCTCTCTCTCTCGAGATAAATGGATGCCTACTATACTACTATTAAAAAATAAGGTATATATATATACCCGCTTGCTAACAAACAGTAATTTTAATTTATTTGTAACAAACAGTTATTTCTGATGAAAGATTGGGGACAATTTGAAATATCAAATATATATAAATATATATATATAAATATATATATATATATATAAATACTTTCATAAAATAAAACATTATTTTTTTAATTGCAACTTTTTCTATATATACATATTAAGAAAGTATACGTGGCTTCTTATTATGCTATATATATATATATATATATATGTGTGTGTGTGTGTGTGTGTGTGTGTGTGTTTATAATATATCAGTATTAATTATAGGTTTCTCTCTAAACACATTTTTGGTGCGGTAGACAACAATGGGTTCCTCTTCCTTTATGTACCGTTTCCCTTCAGGACATAAGTGATCATGGCCCTCCACATCTTTCTGTCCCTTGTGACCCTTAATAGGTCTTGTCGCTTTGTTATTTCTCCCAAACCCTGTTCTGCCATCCATTTAATCAATCCATCATGTACGTTATGCACTCCTTTCTTCTGTCCCGTGAGTATCAGATTTTCCAATCCCTCCTTCCTCATTACGTGTCCCAGAAATTTCCATTCTCTTCAAAACCTCGTTGTTGCTCACATGTTCGGCCCATGGAATCCACAGCATCTTTCGTTAGAACCTTATTTCTGTTGCTTCAAGTCTCTTCCTCATCTTTAAGGAGATTGTTCAACATTCGCTGCCATACAGCAGAACAAATATCACGTAACAGTTCAGTGTTAACGTATCTATAAAATCCACTTCATTTTTCTGTTATGATGAGCTGGTGAGGTCCATTACTGTTAAGTTCTTTTTCAGTAAAGACATTTTTTTTAGTATTCAATCTAGCACTAAACCAGGCCATGAAGCGATGATCGAAATCATTCCACAATCACTCCCAGGCAATCTAGCTAATCATTACAAGTTGAGTCGCCCAGACGATTTGCTTATAAAATCCTCATTTACGTTCATGTGGAGTGAGATTTCGAAAGCCTTTCGGGACAGACGTTGTCAAAAGAGTCACCTGCTGTTTCCACTGCACTAAACACACCAGCTTCGTTGTGCTGTGTGAACCGCCAAACTGATGATTTATGCCTACCTTCACAAGGGTCAGACACTGCGCGAACGGGACCCGAAATAAACACAATAGATTTACCGCTGCGGCTGGTTTTGTTATTCATCTTAATCGCAGCGCGTGGTTTACAGTAATGGTAGCCGTCATGGCTGTAAGTCGATCGCTTTGTGACATTCCTATCGGGCTTTGTTGCCTTCATATTTATTTATATTTATTTTAGATTTCATTTGTTTTTCTTGTTTTTCTTGCTATTTCCTAATCCTATCATACATTAGCTCTTTGATGTCATTTATATATCTGCCTAAAAAATCAAAATCCAACACACATGTCACGTTTTGAATCTATCTATCTATCTATCTATCTATCTATCTCATTTTCCCATATCTATCTATCTATCTATCTATCTATCTATCTCATTTTCCCATATCTATCTATCTATCTATCTATCTCATTTTTCCCATTATCTATCTATCTATCTATCTATCTATCTATCTATCTCTCATTTTTATCTATCTATCTATCTATCTATCTATCTATCTATCTATCTATCTATCTATCTCATTTTCCCCATATCTATCTATCTATCTATCTATCTATCTATCTATCTCTGCCTATATCTATTAATTTATCGATGTCAGTCTGTCCATATCTAGCTATTTATCTCTCTCTATATATATATATAAAACATCAGATATTACTACAATATATATATCTGTGAAAGGACAATTAATATATATGCCTGTATGTTTATGTGTCTGTGTCTGTGTATGTATGAATCTTTCTATCTACCCATCTATCTGTCTACCCGCCTGTCTGCCCCTTCATTCTGTTCATATCTACCTTATATATATATATATATATATATATATATATATATATAAGGTAGATATGACGATCTGCTTAGTGAAACCTTGGTAGGTTTATCTGGCTCTCTAGGTTTAACTATATATATATATATATATATATATATATATATATATATATATGTGTGGGTGTGTTCATATTTATCTGTCCGCCTGTCTGAATCTGATCATATTTATCTATCGATCTGTCTTAGTGTGTTCATACCTTTCTCTTTGTCTGTCTCAGTTCGTTCCTATATATCTGTCGCAGTCTGTTCTTATATATCACTGGCAGTATGTATGTATGCATGTATGTATGTATCTATCTATCTGTCTCAAACAGATGATCATGATTGATGTTGTATTTACATTTTTGAGGATCGTAGTAGACAGGAAAACAAGGAACAGAAAAATAGTTCTTCAACTGGAGAAGAAGCTATTCGCATAGTACTTGCGCTTAGATCTAGCAATTTAAACAGTGAAAATCATGAGACCTAGTTGCCAATCTAGTACTGCGAGTAAACTACTGAGATCGCGATACTAAACCCGATAGCTCATTAGAATATTTGCCATGAAAATATTTATAGAAAAAGCACAGAGCATTTACGTTACGACAGTGAGAAAATGACTGAAACCAACATGACAGATCAGGATGGATAACGTTGCAGATTCTTCTTTTGATTTTGTCAACAATCTGGAGATATATAGCAGAAGCTCAAGACCAGATGTGGCAGCAATATTTGATGCACGGACGAATGGCAGACTTATAAATATGCAAGATAGATTCTAGCGAGAAAAAAATTTCTTACACGACACAATGAACTGACTCTCCTAACAGCAGTCTTAGCAATTAATTTAATATAATCATTCCAATTCATGTCAGGGGAAAACGTGTAGCTAAGAAGGCGCGGTGAGTTGCTCTCCTTCCATTAGTCATGCTAATAGAAGGCAAAGTATTTTAAGATGATTATTAGAAAGCGGTTTCGTTTTGTAAGCATTAAAATTAACAAGTCATTTATTGGACAAGTTAACAACAGATTGAAGGTTATTTTTGACATCAGCTGCCAGTTTGTTTATCAGGCAGAAGTAAATAATTGTGCTACAAGTCTAGATACCATGTCCGTAAATGATAATATCTAGAAGGTTGTTGATGAAAATAAGTAGGCATACAAATAAAAAAGAAACGGCAAGGCATCCAGTGTAGAGCTTGAAGAGAACAAGAGCAAGTTCGGGGGCACATTTCTTAAGAACAATTGCAGAAATAATATCGAGTCCACATCTTTTTTCGGGAGGTGGGAATTAAGTTTGAAGCCATCTTTCTCTCTGTCTCTCTCTCACACATACACTCACTCTGATTATATCTATCTGTTTGTCTCTCTCAATTTGTTCATATATCATGTATATATCTGTTTTCATATATATATATATATATATATATATATAGATAGATAGATAGATAGATAGATAATATTAGTGGTAAATATACATACATATGCAAAATACATAAATACCCATACATGCATATTTTTTGAATAAAAATTCCAAGAAGAAGAATCCAGGTAGAACTCAATGTCCAGGACAGAGTAAGGATATAATAAAAAGGCTTAAACATTAATATTCCATGGTCATAATTTATTCCATTGGAATCGTAAATACGATCCAATTCATCAGACCTACAAATTAAAAAAAAAAACAGAAAAAACAACTCCGGAAATAAAAACAGAATTTAGAATATATATATATATATATATATATATATATATGTGTGTGTATGTGTGTGTGTGTGTGTGTGTGTGTGTGTGTGTGTGTGTGTGTGTGTGTGTATGCATATATATATATATATATATATATATATATATATATATATATGGGCACAGTGTGGTAGTGGATAGCGACTCGGATTGAGAAGAGCCGAGTTTCAATTCCAGTCGAATCCATTATATTGACTTGCGTGCTAATACCTATGGGAAAGATTGAGGACCTTGTGGCACATAGTGCCCCAGGTCTCTGTATTCGGCCCTCCAAAAAGTGTGGTTGGTTCTGCACAAAGCCTTCACCACTATAATCAAATCATATGTGCTGGTGTCTGGGCTGTCGGTTCCTAGGAACTGAGCTGTTTGACCCTCATACGTCGAATAAGAGTCCATGATATATATATATATATATATATATATATATATATATATATATATATATATTTTGAACAATAAAAATATTGAAAAATTAATATTTTTTGACACACTGTGTTGTATATTATTTTTTTTTGTTTTATTATTTCAGTTATGTTCCTCGACTAGTTTTGGCCAGCAGAGAACATCAACAGCAGAGAAAAATTCCTGTTTGTTAGTAATAATATAGATAATAATAAAATTTCTGTTTCTTAGTATATATATATATATATATATATATATATATATATATATATATATATATATATATATATATATATTGCATGAATCATTCATACAAAATACAGATTAGTGAAGTTAATGATATAAATGGCGAGAATACATCTTCGCAAACAAATTTATTAAAATTACATGAACCCACGAACCTCTAGATGAATGTTATGATCCCTGTTTTTAATAAATTCATCTTGTATAATCTGTTTTTTGTATGAATGATTCATGTAATATAAATTGAACTGCACCACATATTTGCTATATATATATATATATATATATATATATATATATGTGTGTGTGTGTGTGTGTGTGTGTATTTTATATTTCTATATATCTATTAGTCTCTACATATCTATCTCAACCTGTTCGCATCTATTTGTCTGGATATCAATCTATCAATCATATCTATCTAACGGAAACCATAGACGGAGTTATATGCGTATCACACAGTAGAGTCAGTAAATAGCCTGTTATAAGTGGAAGGGTACTCCTGTTTAGCAGAAAGTAGAATTTGAAGAGAATTTCCGCACAATTTTTTCAGCTTTATCGACAATAGATGATAGCACTTCAAATTGATTGACGAGAGAAAGGATTGAAAACTTATTCTTATTTAACACACTCTTACAGAGCCACCAGTAATCACGCGGACCAAAAACGTAAGAGTCTATACGCGAAAAATAACTAAAATTTTCTGCTTTCGCACATCTCGTCTCTGGAGTCTCTTCCTGTTTCTTCCCTCCCTGTCAACTACGATCTTGTAAACATTAAATGCAATCGGCATCTTTTGTCTTTTGGAATACTGTTCTTTTATTGTCTTTTCTCGTCTTTTTTCACTCTCAGTAACTCCTTGCATCTTAGTGGCATTATCGCATGGCCAGTTGTATGTTGCATGTTCAAGAGTAAGAAATCCTAAGAATTTATTCTTCGCTGTTAAAAAGGAAAAATGAAAAAGAAAATTTCTTTAAAATTATTGCTTACCATGAAGTCCTACAAAATTAAATTAAATTCAAGAAATTATTAAACTGCGAAGTAGGGATTTTGTCAAAGTATTTTCCTAATAAATCAACTTATTCAAATTCCATCGATTGGCTTGCGAAATTGAACGAAACGTAGTGCTTGTAAATCTTGACAAAAAATTGTTACAGATAACTTCAACAATACTAAATACTGTAAGGATTTTAACTGCCGTTAGCGTGTTGCAAAAAAAAAATTCTAGTGTTTGAAACTTTGTTGAAGAAACATTCGCGGCGACGCATAGGTTGAAAACGATTCATTTTCGTTTTCCCTATAGATGCAGTTTGACAGCTGGCCGTAATACTCACTCGAATTTAAATCCGTTGAGAATCTTGGAGACACCATAAAGGATGTTGAACCTACTCACTTCTCGATAGCATTTGACGCGGGTGATTGATGAAATTTTATAGAAAATAAAAGGCTAACAGGAAATGATTATAACCCCACCCTTCCTTCGTTTATATCTGGGGGGGGCGGTTATGGTGAAACGTCGAGTGGAAATTAAATGGAAAATACTAGTAGTACGTTTCGATGTTACTTAGCTAACTAAATGACGAAATGAAAAAAAAAATTCTCTGTAACGCGTTTCGTATGTTAAAAGGAATTCATCAGACTAAAATAATGTTCTTATTGACAGAATTATATATATATATATATATATATATATATGTAAGGGGATATAAACGAAATTTAATCGGTTTTAATTATACGTTCTAGGGAAACGTTGAATACATAGGAATGCTAAATTTATAATTTTAAAGTTACTAGCGTATGATGTGTCTAGACTCAACCAATTTCATTGTTTCTCAACTTTTTTTGTTGTTCTTATCGCTGTTTTTTTAGATATACATTATGAACAAAGACATTAAAAGAACTATGAATAAAATTCTATCCACCTCCTCCTCCATGATAATAATAATAATAATAATAATAATAATAATAATAATAAAACCTCTAAAAGCTTGGAAGAAATGCAGCATGTTCTTATGTTAAAACAAAACATGGAGGTTTGAAAAGGCCTGCTAAGTGATATTTACAAAGTTGCTGAAGATGAGAAACCACATTGATTTGCTGTGTGCCTTCAAGTCGAAATAGCTCTCATGATCGTGTTTTTAAATATACCGCACTGTTACAACTGAAGGTTTATTAAGAAAGATGGAATATTATGAGAAGCTGGGCGTAAATTTACTCTGGAACACTGACAGAATTTTTTACCGTAGTAAATAAAATTTCTCTTTTGATTAAAGCAACAGTTTAAAAAAATGTTATTTAATGTTCGTTGCAAATCAGATGTCCGTTTTATTATAAGACACGTTGGAGCACCTCGAGTCGATGTAATGGTTATCAAGCTTGTCTCTCTAGAACAATTACGACTGAGTAGTGAGTTCGATCCTCACTGGGTGACCCTTACTTTCGGCCTTGTGCCGCATCTAAGCTACGCTTGGAAAATCACTATTATAAGACACTTTTCATGTTAAATTTATTCTTTAGTATTTGTTATATACCGTGCCTATGAACATTAATGGGTATGTCTCAATCCTCACGTTGGACACTATTGTAATGGGGGGGGGTAATAGCTCTCCACAACTTTCTCGTCCTTTGTAACGCTGAGTAATGTTTGTCTCCTAACTATCCCTGTTCTGTAATCCATTTGCACAAGCTCATTAAGTAGGTTATTTGCTGTTTCTTCCTCTTATCTCCTTCCTTCAATGTTTTTCTTAGCGTCCAGCTCCCTTTCCTCATGTTATATACCGTACTCATGCACATTAATGGGCATGTCCCAATCCTCATGAATACGTTGGACACTATTGTAAGTGGGGGTAATATGCTGTCTAAGTAGTCCACCACTAGCAGTGGTTTACCTACTTCACGCCGCTGGCGAGTATTGTATTTTGTTGATGTTATAAAGATTACCATTTCATTTCTAACCTCCGTTTTGGTTATTCCTCATTCTGTAACCCTTTCCTGGGTTTACAAAAGTTTTCAAGAAAAGTTTGAGATATTTTGATGAAACACAACAGATTGAAATCTATTGTCTTTTTTCTCTTGTTTCAGTCATTGTTTTCTCTCTTCATGCCATTCGATTTTTTATATATTGACCTTAACATATTCGCGATACCAAAGGTTTAAAATGAATGTTAAAAAATGAAAAAACTTTCTAAAAGGTATTATTTTAGTTTTAATTTCAAGTTAATAGATTAAATTTAATATTTCCAATAAGCACAATTATTTACTGAATTTCTAAAAGTAAATTAATTTGACTGGAAAGAGTTATTTTGTTTCTTTTGAGGGATAAAATATCGATTTTAGTGCCTGTTTATTGCAATGTAATTCTCTTTATTAAAAAATCTTCCAAAAGAAAAATATTTTTCTGAAACTTTATTTGAGGAATATTAGCTGATTTAAAGTATAATTAATCTGGTTTGAAATAAATATTTAATTTAACTTTAAAATATCACAGAAATGCATTTTTAACACGTTGGTAGCTGTTTATTTAATCTCTTCATGTGTTGACAGCTTGATGACAGATCGATGTTTATCTCATTTTGTTCTACGGTTGCTTTAGCGGTGTAAAATAATTGAATATAACGTGAGCGCCTTTTATATATAATTTTTAAGAACTCAGAAATCTTTAAAATTTTGGGAAAATATTCTCTGTAATCTACTGTTTTATTGAATTTTAGAAATTTGGGCTTTAAATTTATTATAGTTATCGCTCTTATTATATGACAATATCGTGTATGGGTGTCTGTATTTACAAAAATCAGCACGTTTATACACATACAAAAAAATTCAAAATTTTTCGGTATATTCATAAGCATCATTACATTAGTTTCCTTTCATACACGAAAAAGAATGGATCGGAAGAAAAATGACACTAAATAGATGCACCCATATTTATATATATATATATATATATATATATATATATGTGTGTGTGTGTGTGTGTGTGTGTGTGTGTGTGTGTGTGTGTGTGTGTGTACGGGTAACGATCATAGATTTTGAGTCAAATATTTACTCACAAAAATGACCAATTCTTTCGGATGGTATAGCGGAAACTATCTTATTCTTATAGATAATATTGTCTCAACATTTTGTCCAAATACCATTTCGCCATATTGAGGTATACATTACTTGCATGATTTTCTGCTACAGTTTAAGTTAAAGACGATGGACATAAAAAAACAAGTCTTATCCAAAACAGATAACTGAAAATTTTTAAAATGATCAGCTTTCCGTTTAGCATGGTCAAAGCTGATCATTTTTAAAATTTTCAGTTATCTGTTTTGGATAAGACTTGTTATTTATGTCCATCGTCTTTGTCAAATTGAACTGAATTGTATTTTAATGAATATTGTCTTGAAAAAGGTTTATTAAACCGAAACGTCAGACGTCGACATTTCATTCATTTTAAGCAACATAATTGCATTTAAGGATTTTTGTTTGTTTTTTTCCAAATTTTTCTTCATATATATATATATATATATTACAATAAACGTGCAATCAATTTACAAATACATGAATTATTCATACAAAACTAATGCAAAGGTTAATGATTTAAATGGCAAGACATCCATTTTGCAAACGATTCAAATAGTACACAAAACCTCTAAATCCGTTATGCATGAGTTGATCCTTGTTTATATAAATTTCTGCCGTATTAGTTGTTATTTTTTACTACAAGCTCGTCTGTTCCTACAGACATCGTCAGGTATATAATAGATGTTGTTCTGGTTTTTTCTCTTAGTAATAAGAGGACATCGAAAATATATGTATTGTATCCGAAATGCTATTAAAAATGAGTTATTGGTTTTGAACGCGCCAAAGCAACGCTGAGTTTGATTTTGAATTTTTTAAAATGTCTGCGTCTATACCAAATATGGTAATAAACAAATATTACTTATTACTAAGAGAAAAAACCAAGAACAACATCTATTATATACCTGACGATGTCTGTAGGAACAGACGAAAGCTTGTAGTAAAAATAACAACATTTAATACGGCAGAAATTTATATAAACAAGGATCAACTCATGCATAACGCTGGATTTAGAGGGTTTTGTGTTTATAAACTATTTGAATCGTTTGCAAGATGGATGTCTTGCCATTTAAATCATTAACGTTTATTTTTATAGATACAAGTATTTAATTTTGTTTATGAATAATTCATGAATATATATATATATGTGTGTGTGTGTGTGTATGTATGTGCGTGTGTGTGTGTGCATGTATGTGTGTTTGTATATATATATATATATATATATGTTAAGAAATGGACGAGGTCCGACAATTTATTTATTAAAGACATTTTTATTTATGTTTAACGTTGTTATTTTTATAGATACAAGTATTTAAGCAAATGCTCTGTTTATGATAAACAGTATTAAATAACATTTACCGGCCTGAATGTCCGAAATTTTCATAGAAAATATTCGTTCATAGACAGGATTCGAACCTGCATCCTATGCGGAACCGCCATATACGCTGGCGTGCCTTGACCACTCGGCCACCATGAACCTTATGGTAGACAAGGTCGAATTTACTGTTATAAACTACAATCTTCCATGAATCTCGTACATTCATAACTGCTCTGGCGTATCGAATGTAAACAAATGACGTCATATGTTAAGAAATGGACGAGGTCCGACAATTTATTTATTAAAGACATTTTTATTTATGTTTAACGTTGTTATTTTTATAGATACAAGTATTTAAGCAAATGCTCTGTTTATGATAAACAGTATTAAATAACATTTACCGGCCTGAATGTCCGAGAAATTTTCATAGAAAATATTCGTTCATAGACAGGATTCGAACCTGCATCCTATACGGAACCGCCATATACGCTGGCGTGCCTTGACCACTCGGCCACCATGAACCTTATGGTAGACAAGGTCGAATTTACTGTTATAAACTACAATCTTCCATGAATCTCGTACATTCATAACTGCTCTGGCGTATCGAATGTAAACAAATGACGTCATATGTTAAGAAATGGACGAGGTCCGACAATTTATTTATTAAAGACATTTTTATTTATGTTTAACGTTGTTATTTTTATAGATACAAGTATTTAAGCAAATGCTCTGTTTATGATAAACAGTATTAAATAACATTTACCGGCCTGAATGTCCGAGAAATTTTCATAGAAAATATTCGTTCATAGACAGGATTCGAACCTGCATCCTATACGGAACCGCCATATACGCTGGCGTGCCTTGACCACTCGGCCACCATGAACCTTATGGTAGACAAGGTCGAATTTACTGTTATAAACTACAATCTTCCATGAATCTCGTACATTCATAACTGCTCTGGCGTATCGAATGTAAACAAATGACGTCATATGTTAAGAAATGGACGAGGTCCGACAATTTATTTATTAAAGACATTTTTTATTTATGTTTAACGTTGTTATTTTTATAGATACAAGTATTTAAGCAAATGCTCTGTTTATGATAAACAGTATTAAATAACATTTACCGGCCTGAATGTCCGAGAAATTTTCATAGAAAATATTCGTTCATAGACAGGATTCGAACCTGCATCCTATACGGAACCGCCATATACGCTGGCGTGCCTTGACCACTCGGCCACCATGAACCTTATGGTAGACAAGGTCGAATTTTACTGTTATAAACTACAATCTTCCATGAATCTCGTACATTCATAACTGCTCTGGCGTATCGAATGTAAACAAATGACGTCATATGTTAAGAAATGGACGAGGTCCGACAATTTATTTATTAAAGACATTTTTATTTATGTTTAACGTTGTTATTTTTATAGATACAAGTATTTAAGCAAATGCTCTGTTTATGATAAACAGTATTAAATAACATTTACCGGCCTGAATGTCCGAGAAA
>CAHIKZ030002445.1:3480000-3575000 GCA_903632075.3 Acanthosepion pharaonis
CTTGGAATCTCGACTCACAGACGTAATGTGGCTTCCCTTTCTCTTTTCTACAAATATTTTCATGGCATCTGTTCTGTCAAGCTTTTTCCCTAGTGTCCCGATTGTATAAATTTAAGCGTGCTACTAGACTAACATTTAGGTCCCACCCTTTTACTGTGGAAACAATTAAATGTAACCGCCACTTTTATTCCAACGGCTTTTTTTCTTGCACTTCCCGCCCGTGGAATTCCCTTCCATTTACTTGCCTGCAATCTTCAAAAATTTAAATGCAACGTCAATCGCAATCTTCTGATGTCTTGAACCTCGTTCATCTTTTATCCTTTCCTCATTCCCACTATATACATTTTTCTCTCACCGTCACTCTATGTAACCCCCTACAAACCAGTGGCACTCCCGCCTTGCTTGGGGCAAAATAATTAAGAAGAATGACCGAAGTTTGACACAGGCGTTTGTTTTGGGGCTGATTTCTCTTGTGTCCTAGATTGAAAGCTTTCATCGTTCTGTTGCGAGTCAGACTTGAATGTTGAAGTTTTGTCCACAAATGAGTGCTTTAAAGATGGAAGATGAAAAGTTGCACTTTCGCTATATTATGCCCCATGAATTTCAGAAAGGAGTACGTGTCAGAACTTCGACAAAAATATTCAAAAGGTTTATTTGGAGCGTGATCCAAATCTTCGGGCAGTAATAAAGGTTTGGTAGATTTCGTCAGAGTGATTTTAACGTAAATGATCAACCACGATTCGGGAGACCTTCCGAAGTCAATGAAGATGCTCTACTTGCTATCGTGGAGAATAAACCGGATATTTCGACGGAAGAGATTGCCAATAGTTTGAAAATCGATATCTCAACGGCCTTTCGCAATTTGAAGAGACTTAGGTTTAATAAAACTGTGCATTTTGGCAAATCGAAAAGTTGTCATTTCGCAGCACGACACACGCAAGCCCGCATGCTGCAAAACAGGGCTTGCAGAAGCTTAACGCTTTGAAAAAGAGAAACCCTCCAGCACCCACTGTATTCTCCTGGCTGGCTTCTTTGCATTTGTACTGGTGTTTAGAGAACAATTTAAATGAGAAAAATCTGACTCTGTACGGTCAGTCAAAAACTACCTCACAACCTTCTTCCAACAAAAACACCAAGTTTCTACGAAAATGACATCAAGAAGCTTGGAGAAAGACGGGAGACTATATATTTAACTAATAAATTCTTTTTTTGTGAGTATGTAAAATTTTGTTTTTTATTTTCTAATCGGGCATGAACGCTTGCTATGATCTGCTATATATATTAGGTTGGTGCAAAAATAATGACGCAATAATGTCGTTTTGACGTTAAAAACGACATTATTACGTCATTATTTTGCACTAACCTATATATATATATATATATATATATATATATATATCATGGCTTAAGCTTCACAAGCATTGCAGTACTTCCTCCTCTGCCTCGTGTCACTGAGAGCGGTCCTGCAAGTATTTTCAAAGAAGGAGACAGCATGGTTGAAGGTGAGACGCCAGGCGTCACGGTTCTCAGCTAGGATTGACCATTGGCAATGGTTGATGTGACAGGCAACAATGAATTTTTTCAGACAATCTTTGAATCGCTTCTTTGGTGCGCCTCTGCCGCAATAGCTAATGGAGAGCTCCCCGTACGATAAAATTTTAGGCAGGCCATGAATCTCCATCCTGGAAACGTGTCCAACCCAGTGTAGCTGGGACTTCAGCAGCATGTCCTCAATGCTGGTGATTTCGCATATTCAAGCACTTCAGTATTGGAGACGAAGTCACTCCAGTGTAAGGATCGTGTGGATGCAACGTTTGTGGAACCGTTCGAGGAGTCACAGGAGGTGTTGGTAAGTGACCCATGACCGTCAGCCGTATAGAAGATTTGCGAAGACGATAGCTCTATACACTCTGATCTTAGTGCTCTTCTTCAGGAGTCTGTTGTACACCACACGTTTGTAAATGCAATGCTCTCCCTTGCCAGTCTGTTGTCGACCTCTTTGTCGATCCCAGCCTCTGATGTGATGGTACATCCAAGGTAGGTAAACCGATGCAATGAGTTCAGCTCAGTCGCGCCAATGATGATGTGGGGAGGGCGATACTCATTCCTCTGTCTTCTTTAAATTATTTTCAAAGCCCCAAAAGCTTAGCAGCCTCTGTGAAGCAGAAAGTGATGTGCTGCAAAACTTCTTCGGTGTGGGCAACAAGGGCAGTATCGTTAGCAAAGAAGAGGTCTTGGATAAGTTACTCCAGAGTCTTCGACTGGGTTTTTAATTGTCGTAGATTAAACAGGCCACCATCAAGATTGTATCTGATGTAGACCCCGTCCTCACCATCAAGGTGTTTCGTGGCTTGTTTGAGCATCATGCTGAAGAAGACAGTCGGTGCCAAAAAGCGATCCTGCTTTACACTGCTGTTGATCGGGAAGGGCTCTGAGAGATCCCGTAGGCACGCTGATCCTCTTTCAGTTAGATGATCATCTTCAGGAACTTTGGAGAACAGTCTAGTTGACCCATAATCTGCCACATTCCTCTTTTTCTCTCTGTGACGAATGCTTTCATCAGATCAATGAACATCATATACAGCTCCTTGTTTAGCTCCCGACATTTCTCCTGCAGCTGTCTGAGAACAAACACTATATCCGTTGTACTCCTGTTGGTTCTGAATCTGCAATGACTCTCAGGAAGATGCTGTTCCGCGATGACGGGTACCAGGCTGGTACCCATCATCGCGGAACAGCATCTTCCTGAGAAGCATAACCCTTGAAAGGATATTTTCTGTGGTCGAGAGCAGAATAATCCCTCGGTAACCGGAACAGTCAGTTTTAACCCTTTGTTCTTGTACAGAGCAATGATGACCAAATCGCGATGATCTTGTATTTTTCCCTGCTCCCAACAGGAGCAAAAGAGCACGTGGAGTTTCATATGCAACACTGGACCCATATGTTTCCAGATTTCAGTTGGGACTCAATCGACTCCTGCTGTTTTACTACACTTCAGCTGCTTTATGGCTTTGATTGTTTCTTCAATGGTGGGAAATTCATCCAGTTCCATTTTTAATGGTTGTTTGGGAATACGGAGAATTGCTGGTTCCTGAAACGAGCGATTAGCACTGAAGAGAGCCTGGAAATATTCCGACCAACGGTTTAGGATTGACGCCTCGTTTATGAGGAGCACCTGACCGTCTGCACTGCGTATAGGACTCTGGACCTGGTACATAGGGCCGTATACTGCCTTTAAAGCTTCATAGAAACCACTGATGTCTCCAGTGTTTGCATTCCGCTGATTTTTTCAGCGAGTTTGGTCCACCATTTATTCTTAATCTCTCGAAGCCTGTGCTGGAGACCACGGCATACGAAATGGAATGCAGCTTTCTTTACAAGACAAGCTGGCTGAAATGTGTGAGCTTGATGAGTTGGTCTCTTCCTCACCAGCAGTTCTTGGATTTTCATGTTGCGCTCATCAAAACCCTCTTTGTTCTTCCTTGAGGAGAACCCAAGGACTTCTACAGATGTCTGCAGAATGCCAGTATGTATTTTACCAAAGTATTTCAGGAGAGGAATGCTCGCATCTTCAAACCATGACTCAAGTGCTGCTTGGAAGTTAGCTTTCACTTCATCTGATTTAAAACCACCAACCTTGAACTCTTTACATAGGGACCCTCCCTTTCTTGGCTTGAGTTTAAAGTGAAGCTTGAGTTTACAGCAAATAAAGCGATGGTCTGTATGACATTCTGCACTGGCATCACTCTTGTGAGCATAATGTCTTTTACATCACATTGGTTCACTATGATATAGTCAATGAGGTGCCAATGCATCCAGGTTGTTTTCAATCTGTTTTTTTCTATTGGAAAATGGTGCTCGTGATGACGAGATGATGCTCTGCGCAGAACTATATTAGCAAGCACCAGTTGTTGTTACAATTAACAACAGCAGTTCTCCTAATCACTCCCTTCCAGGCTGCAAAATCTTGGTCCACTCTGGCATTAAAATCGCCAAGGATTATCAACTTATCATCTGCAGGGGCGTCTCGTAATAGGCTACGCAGATCGGGGTAAAACGCATCTTTTTTCCACAGGACCTTCTTGTAAAGTTGGGGAGTACACACTAATTGGTGCGGCATATTGAATGTTACTAAGTGGGGAGCGCATAAAGATGCTGCGGTCAGAATAACCTGGTGGCAGGTTTTCAACCTTGGAGGCAATGGAATCCTTGATCATGAAACCTTTGCCTGAAAGACGACTCTCCGCTATTGAATTGCCAGTAGAGGGCATATCCGGCGTCGTGCTCTTGAAGGCTGCCTTCCTTCGGACTTCATTGAGAGCAGCGATATCAACATTTATTCTTGACAGTTCATTTGCAATTAGAGCAGTGCGACGTTCTGGTCGACCACTGTCAAGTGTGCCCAGCATGGTTCTACATGCAGTTCTTTGATATCCTTACAAGTGGGCGTGAGCCTTTCATTTACTGATGTTTGACCGCGTTTAGCCAACTGGGTAATAAAGGAGATGAGCTTTGTTTAGGCCATCTTTTCTAGTCCTCTCTCCGTATGGAGCAAGCAGAGCTGTCCCTAGAAAAGGCTGCTTAGTCAGTCAGGGTTCTGACGAACGATGTTGACATCTCCAGGTCAATATCAATCAGCCAATACCCTGACCCACCTGCATGCGGGATTGGGACTACGACTTCCAATATCATCTTCCACCTGCCGTTTTCGTCCCATCTCCCATCGCTACAGGGCTTGTAAATGGTTGTTGTACGCGAACGTCTCCCTCAGGCCTGCTCAGTGAAGTTTTTAATTGAAGTGCAGTGTGCGCTGAACTGGCCATATCCTTTACACTCGGGACACCATCTGTCATGGCCTAGCAAGCTGGGACGATATTTTTTATTTTTTCCTTTAATTTCCACATATTGTTGGTTTGTTTAGTAGAATTTCTAAGGCTTTCTAACTTAAAAGATGACTTATGATTGTAGCACCTCTTTTTTAAAGTTAGCCTCAGTGCACCATATATATATATATATATATATATATATATATATATATATATATATATATATATATATATCACTGCGTCCTCCACATCTTTTGACTGTCCTTTCAGCAACCTGATGAATATTCATGAACATTCTCAAATTTAAAAGCTTTGATAGACCAATGACATCCTTGCTCTTCTATATAAACACGTGCAATAAAATAAATCCTACATCAGAGTACGAAACGCGTCGTCTAAGAATATTTTTTTTTTGTCTTTTTATTCATTTGGTTCCTTTACAAAAAAAATAATTCAAACGTTTTCCACATGCAAAACAAAACAGTCAGAAAATGCAAACAGTCATGATATCCGCTCATTCCCTCAGAAACAGAAAAAAGCATTCTCAAAAACTGCATTGAAGAAAAAGTTATTCGTCAATGTTCACAAAAACTCATCAAAACTACATTCTTTCCCTCTTTACGCAAACGAATTCTTAAAATATCCAGTATAGGAATTGGAAGAAAAAGAAGCTACACGTTTTCAAAAGGTATACAGGACTGGAAGTGCTCTTTCCAAATCCAATCGGACTAAAATAACTTCTATCAGCTACGACAAGAAGCAAATCCTAAATATGTCTATTCGCAAGAGGAAATGGGCCATATATATATATATATATATATATATATAATTATTTATTTAAAAATATGATTCCAAATCGCTACATAAGAGGTCTCATGTTTCAAAACAAGAGCCGAAAACTTCAATATAATCCTTATAACATAAATATATTATAAAATCACTACAAAAATAGCCATTTTGTTTCAAAACTTCTGGTGTCTTATCAAGTGATGGTGTTGAATGTATAATAATAATAATAATAATAATAATATCAATAATAAGTTTGAAACAAAATAGCTATTTTTTGTAGTGATTTTATAGCATATTTATGTTATAATTTTCGAATAAGTTATATTTGCTCTACTCTGTATTAAGCACTCTTTTAAGAATAGTATTTTTTGGTTATTGGAATTTATTCCGTATGCAGTAATCCTATACTTATATATATATATATATATATATATATATATATATATATAGCGTTCAAAAGGTATTCAGCTTTTGGGCATAAAAATATCAATTTTTTACATTTCTAAAATACACCCGTCGGAAATTCATACATTTCTCACAACGGTTTAGCCACTGTTAGTACAACTTCTGTAATATCTTCCCTGGAATGTTATGGAGTTCCGCCGTTGTTTTTTTTTTTTTTTTTTTTTTTTCTTTAATTTCCTCTCGCAACTCAAATCGCTTCCATTTTTGCGCGTTTTTCATGTTGAGGAAGAGCCAGGAGAGTGGGATGCCTGACGGACAAATGGTGCGATGTTCTTGACTAGGAAATCTTAGATCATATTAGCGGAATCTAGCCGATGATTAAGCTGGAGCATCACCATGCTTGATGCAATATCTCTGCTCGATGCGTTCGATCATCTTCCATGAAAACGAAAATCCAACATGCGCGCAAAACACATTTGTACTGCTCAGCAGCCGGGAATTGATGCGAAAATTTTCAATCATGAGCATCTCTCACCCAAAGGATTTTGTCTATACGGCATTAATTTTGGTGGAAAGAAATAAAGTCGGATACTTTTTGCACACACACCGTATATTCAAACAAGTATTGTTAAATATAACCAACAACGAATGTCTATTATGTTTAATCATTAAGCTTCGTATAGTGGCTTTCGGGAGAAAATAAAGACAAAAATTGTCCAACATTTGGATATTTTTTTATTATGCTGCTCCTCGATCTAAACTTTCGACTCACATGAGCCATCATCAAAGTTGTTATATGGACATTACAACAGAGATCTTCACCATTAAAGATGGCATCGTGTTATGTTTACATAAAAGTGTGGTATGTGGCGATAACGGTCGCGGAATAGTAGACGCAGATCTTAAATTCCAAATGCGGTTCTATGACGTCGAACATGACCACGTGAGAGAAAGAAATGTTATCAACATAACCATGTGTTTAAATGCATTGTAATATGTTTTGACTGGTTTGAAATGTAATTTTGTTGAGTCTGGGGTTGCTTTGTTTTAATGTAGATGGCGTCCAATATTTTAAGGTTCTTTTTACTGTCTGTATGTGTGAGTATTGATGTGTTATCAACCAATATCTGTCTAATATTATAAACATGGCTATGTTTGCCTAAGAAATGTTTCATGGAACTAAGATCAGAAAGACAACAGGTAAGTCTTCGGGAGAGCTTGGTTGTAATAAATGTTTTGTAGAGTATTTATATATATATATATATATATATATATATATATATATATGTGTGTGTGTGTGTGTGTGTGTGTGTGTGTGTGTGTGTGTGTGTGTGAAGAAATATAGTTTTAAAGGTGTGCTATATTTATGGGATAAATTGCTCAATATCAGAGATATAGATGTATATATATAAAGGGAACATTGAAGTCATTGAACACTCAAACGCGATTACGACTAACATTAGGGCTTGAGCATGCTGGCCTTGTTCAAATTGTTGATCACGCTCCTTCCCCAAAATCTGTAACTAAGGTCTGCTTAGCATAGTTGAAGTATAATTCACAGGTGGGAATAAACAAATATGCACCTGAGCAAGCGTCTGCAACAGGGATTGTCTAGCCGCCCTAATAGACGAGTATCCTTGACTATGAGTGGCCAGCTATACATATATATATTAGAATATATTGTGCGTGTATATATATATATATATATATATATATATATATATATATATATATATATATAAAGACGTCACACATGAAAATTATTTTAAGACATTTTTATGTTTTTACATTCTTTTTTATAGATAAAAATATATAAGTAAATGCTCTGTTTGTAATAAACAGTATTAAACAACATTTACCGGCCTGAATGTCCGAGAAAGTTTCACAGAAAATATTCGTCCTCCAACAAGATTCGAACCTGTATCCTATCCGGAACGGTCATTTAGCTTGACGTGCCTTTAACCGATTTGGACACAGAGGTGTGTTCGGTTAGCAAGGTCGAAAATTCACACACACACACACACACACAGACACATATATATATATATGTGTGTGTGTGTGTGTGTGTGTGTGTGAATTTAGCACGAAATAAATATGTATGTATAATTAAGTGGGCCTGGCGGATCGGCCTACAGCATAATCTAGTTTTACAGCAATGCATTTTCATGCTTCAAGTACTACAATGCATATCTATAAGTAATTAGAGCATGCTTGCCCAGCAAACTCTTCAATCTAGCTACGCTTCTTGTAACCTCATTTCTTTTTATCCAAGAGGCAAAATATGCAGCTTTTTTAAAGTATTTGCCTTTTTAACATTTGCAGTTTGAATTTTTTTAATTGTTTACGTAAATCTCTTTTCCCATAAGAAAAAGTAGATGTCAGGTCACTCGTATCCGAGTACGCCTGTCTACTAGGGCGGCTAGACAGTCCCTGCTCAGGCACATTTGTATTTGTTCAAAACCCAAGGAGCCCACCTGTAGTTTATACTGCACAGTTTACAGATGCTGGGAAAGAACGAGCAACAGTTTGAACAAGGTCACTACGTTCAAAACTTCGGTCACAATGACTTGCGTCTTCTATCGATGGCTTCTAAACAGTTCCGCTACCCAATTTCACTCACAAGGTGGTATGATTTAAGGCACTTTCCAAAGCAGCCGCGCACTGGGATCGCCTCACAACGTCGATAATATCAAGAAAACACTTTCGACCACGATGTGATTCGAACCGGGGTCTCATGATCGGAAAGCAACCAATCGGTTATTATTATTAAATAATAATAATAAGTAAAGTATATCTATATTCAAATGATTACCAAACAAACAAATCGCTCCAACTCGATTAGCCAATAAGACTCTAAGCAAGTTTCTTTAAATTGCATATGTTAATATTTATTTTAGACATTGAACACTTTCCGGGTTTAATTTATTTTTCCATTTCCTGCACAATATTTGTTTATCTGTTATGGTCCGGTTCCTTGTACCACGGTGATAGTCCAAGGTAGAACCAATAAAGAAGAACTCGTACACGGATATGGAATAACACAGATATATTACAAACAGGAATATATATATATACAGAGAAGTGGAAAGTGTTAGTACGAATAATCAGGTTTAGTAGTAATTGTCTGAACGCGACTCTATTTCGGACTGCCTCTGACTCGATTGACTGATTCGCTCTGAGTGACTGACTGACAAACTTCTGACAGACCTGACTCCAGACTTCAGACTGAACGATATTCAGTCACCCTCCCACGAGGGCGTCATGTGGCACAAGGCCTTTTTAACGTGGGATATCCGAGCCCGTGGGCTCGGCCAAAAATATGCCTATTGAACCCGTATAAACGGGTTCAGGGTAGGTTTCCTTCCCGCCAGAAGGCAGAGAGTTCAACCGATCGCCCGACTTCGGACTGAACTCTCTGCTTCCTCTTGAGGCGCAGTATTTATTACGTATGGAATAGTCCATTATGTTATTATGGGTAAGGTCCCATAACACTATCATATATTTTTTGTGATGTCAACGAATACTCGTTGCCACGTTTGTGATGTCAACGAATACTCGTGGGTCACTTTTGTGATATCAACGAATACACGTTGACACTTTCGAAATTCTTGTTGTAGTAGAGACTTTATAATCGCCGATACAACTACAGTAACGCTGTTAAACTATACTGGTGTCAGACGCCTTCGAATATCACTCGCAATAATAGCACTTACTCTATAATACTCGCTTGAAAAGTAGCCACCGAATAGTGATCAGTATAGAGAAGTATTATAGAGAAATAATTAGAAAGTAGTGATCCGTACAGTAACAAAGGATAGAGGTAGAAATAGTGATCCGTATAGTAATAGAGGATAGAATAGAAAAGGCGATCGTTTAGACGCCACACTAATTCCCATAAATACATTTCTTTTTAGATCATGTGATCTACTTATTCAAATTGGGATCGCTTCTTTTTGGATGAATGAACTATAAACCATAAGAAAGCTTATGAAGCTTTGGATAAAACACTAAGGCACATTAGGAACAATGATTCTCTGATGGGTGGAATACTTGTGCTTCTCTCTGGTGACTTTAGACAAATCCTCTCTGTCACTCCAAAAGTCACTAGAGTAGATGAAATTCGAGCTTCATTAAAATCATCTATGTTATGGAGATATGTAAAGATCTTAAAATTGTCAACTAATATAAGAGCATACCTGTATGGAGATATAACATCAAATTAATTTGCTGAAAACTTCCTAATTATGGGAAAGGGGAGAGTTCCAAATTTCATTGATCCATCACCAATATGTATTTAGTACAATCAACTTTGGTGATAATTGTCAAAGTCTTTTCATATAGCAATGCTCATTATCAAAATGGTAAATAGTTGTTTGAGAGAGCCATTATAGCACAAAAATATACCACAGTCAATTCAATTCATTTTGGACTTTTGAAAATGATCCCTGGAAACTGTCACTACTATAAATCTGTTGATACTGTTTTTAACTATCTGGATAAAGTCAACAGAATGGAATTCCTTAATTCCTTTGAGTTATATGGATTACCACCACATAGACTAGATCTAGAAATTGGCTCTCCATTAATGCTACTACGAAATCTTGATCCCCCAAAACTCTGCAGCGGTACAAGTCTTATAGTGAAAAGAATTATGTCTCATATTATTGAAGCAACAATTCTTACTGGTTGTGGGATATGAGATGTCTATATACCAAGAATTGCCTTGATCCCTACAGATGTTTCGTTTAATTTTAAGAGACTGCAATTTCCAGTCAAACTTAGCTCCTTACAAGGTCAATAAACAAATCACAAGTCAAACACTGTCGGTAGCTTGATCACAGTTAAAAGATTCCTGTTTTTCACATGGTCAACTGTATGGTGGGTGCTCCAAAGTTGGAAGCAAAAGAAATCTTTACATTTATGCACCTACTCAAAAACTAAGAATATTGTATACAGAGAAATGCTTTCGTGAAAGTCTAATACTTAAACACTTTGTTATTTTAATTTTAATGTTATTCTAGATGTTTGCTAATTTTTATGAGATAGCTTTATTCCTCGAATGTATTATTTAGAAACTAAGTTAGAAATCATTTCAATAATTTTGTCCCGGACAACGCCTTGTAATTCTGCCAATCCTTTATATATCAAGAACAATATTGGTGAAAAAATGGAAGTGGAAAAAAGTTTTCGTGTGACGCGTTTTGTCCTTTGGGATTTCATCGGACTAAATTTGTTATGTTGGTGCGACTACACATGCGCACGAACGAAAGATGCTGGGGAATTTTTTTTTTTTTTTTAAATTTAATTTAGATAGTTTTCTTTTTGTTTCCATCACTTTTGTTATTAAATATCCAGATAGAAGATCTGCCAGGAATGGTGAAATTTTATAAGAACCTGGGCGCAAATTTACTAAGTATGACCTTGCGATCCAGGGATACTTTAAACATTTTCGTCTTAATGAATTGTTTTCTCTTTTATCAGAGTGGCATTTTATTTATTTCAAAATTGTGATCAGTCTCGTTACGATGTACAAATAATGCATTTGATGTATTCTTTTGTGTTCATATAATCTTTTATTTAGATTCTTTGAGGTTTCTTCTGCGTATCACTTGTGATATAATTGTCATAAAATTACATAGGAGAAAGCTCAAGGAATCCAAATAGGGACGATCGAGTAAATTCCTCTTTCAAATTTTAACTTATATTTTTTTTTTAGTTTGAACGGTCTTTTATTGTTTTAGATGTAGTAGTAACACATTTTATGTTGATTTTGGATAAGTTCTTTTCAATTGTAATTGTCATAGAGTTAGTTGGTCGGACAATATATTTTTTTATTCATTGAGTGTGTCATAAGAGGCCGCTTTTTCTATTTTAGAACATTCTACGAAGCGTTTTGTTTCTCATTGAATATATAATAATTAGCGTACTGAAGAAGCTTGAAATTGTTTCCATGTATTTTTCCTCTTCATATAAATATTGAGGGCTGCAAATTCTAAATGCTCTTAATTAGAATCCGATGATTGTACCGAACTTTATTTTGTTGTTATGAAGAGAATATAACTTTATTAGATTGTCTTTGTTGGTTGATTTCAAATGGACACCAAGATTTAAACTACTGTTAACGCAGTTTAGAATGATATCTAGGAAAGGTAAAGAATTGAATTCTTCCATGTTGTATGTAAGTTCTATTGCACGATCGACAATGTTTAGTTTATCTTGAAGGTCAGGTAAAACAGTATCAGATACATTCCATCACTCCACTAAGAGGCGATCTCTTTTGTAATCCAAATTTTTGTTTGTAAAACAAAAAGAAGGGGAAAAAAAGAAAAAGAATCTAAATAAAATCGGCTAGATTACATAATTTTTTTTAATTCCCAGCATCCCCCGTTCGTGCGCATGTGTAGTCCCACCAACGTAACAAATTTAGTCCGATATTAAATTATTTATGTTTCTACCTTTCCTACACCTAAAATGCCAGTCATATATATATATATATATATATATATATATATATATATATATATATATAACTATGAACCTAAAAGAGCCAGGTAAACCTACCTAGGTTTCACCTACACGGATCGTTAGGGCAAGCTGGCTCTGACGATCCGTGTGAAGGTGAAACTTAGGTAGGTTTACCTGGCACTTTAGGTTCATAGTTAGGTTTGCTCTACTCAGCGTATTGAGCACTTTACATAGTTATCTTTGCTTTACTCGGTTTGGAGATTTTTTTTCTTTGAATTCTGAGATTGAATTCTGTGACGATTGTTTTCGCCTCAATTACAAGTTCTTATTTCTTTCTTTTTTTATCCCTTCTTTTTTCTTGGGCATTGGTTTGTGCAATTACAAGCGAAAATATCTAAGGTTTTTTCAAACAAATATAACTATTTATATCTATATTATTATATATATATATATATATATATATATATATATATATATATATATATGATATGTGTGTGTGTGTGTGTGTGTCCATTATTTAAGGAATAAGGAAAGTAAGAAAGAACTTATCTTAAATAATCTAACATAAAGAATGTGTCATGGCGACTTAATGACTGATCGATATGTCATCTGTTGATGAATTCAATAGATGTATCTTATCTTGACTAGCGGAACGGTGTACCTACGAAAGAAGTCAGAAGATAAGTCATATTCAAATTCTTATCTATATTTATCTTTCTCTCTCGCCCTCTCCCCTCTCTCTTTCTCTCTCTCTCCCCCCTCTCTCTCTCTCCTCTATATATATATATATATGTAAATAAAAAATGAGTACAACAAGACATAGCTGAGTCAGGGGCATTCTTCATAATATATTTTACCATATAATCTCCAGTCTCCATACTTATCAATTACATACATATATATATATATATATATATATATATATATATATATATATATATATATATATATATATATATATATATATATACGTGTGTGTATGAATAAAGACAAAAGTAAAGAGTTCATCCTCTTATGTACATTATCAAGGCAAACTTTATTAGCCGCCCATAAATATTATATCAGGTTAACTGAAAGGTCGAAGTCAATTGTAATGGATGCTAAGTGATGGCGAATCTGATAAACGAATGTGTGTAAATGATGTTGAATTTTTTTATATGCAACTAATTTTTAAATTATTATACCGTGGGATAAACACACACACACACACACACACACACACACAAACACACACACAAACTCACACGCACGTACACGCACACACACACACATATATTAAATAACAAGAAATTATTGATTTAACCATTTCTTTTAATTTTTTTAACATAATTATAATGTAGGTTTGCTTGTGCTAGATAAGTCTTTCAGGAATAAGTCTTTCAGGAATGATATATATATATATATATATATATATATATATATATATATATATATATATATATGTATGTGTGTATGGGTGTGTGTATATGTATGTATTTGTGTATGTGTATGTGTGTATATATATGTATGTATGTATGTAAATATATATATATGTTTGTATATATATTTATATATATATATATGTATATATGTGTGTATATGGTTGGATATATATATATATATATATATATATATATATATATATATATATATATATATATATATATATATATATATATGTATGTGTGTATATATGTATGTGTGTGTATGTGTATATGTGAGTATGTACATGTATATGTATGATAAAATCACGGCAGTATAATGGTTGGCCAGTATGGTTCGCTAGATTAGGTGCGACTGAGGAATGAGTTCGTTCCTCACTGGGTACCCCCTAATTTCGGCTTTGTGCCACGATATATTTGTATATATATATGTATGTTTATGTGTATGTGTATATGTATGTGTGTATATATATATATATGCGTGTGTGCATATATATATATATCTGTATGTCCTATTTTATTGTGTATGTGTATTTATATTTAAGTATATTTCTGTTTGTATGAATGTGTTTATATATTTTTATGTTAGACTATATGTATATTGCTGTGTGTTGGTGTTTGAAGGTATATTTATGTATCTATATGTTAGTTCGTTTATATATGTATTTGGTTGAATGTTGTTGTATTTTTATGTATGCATGTATATATGGGTAGTTGTTATTGTAGATAGATATATTTATTTATATATATATGTTTATTTGTAGATATGTATGTATGTGTGTATATATATTTATGTATGTTTGTGTATGTATATATATATGTGTGTGTGTTGGCACTTATTATGTATGAGTTTGTTTATGTGTATGTGTGGGTATGGAAACTTTGGTATATCATGACTGTTTTTTTTTTTATATATATATCTAAGTATGTGTGCATAAAAGTCTATGTGTATATATGTGTGTGTATTTAGGTTTATATGTATATGTGCGTACATGTGTACTTGTTATCATAGATATGTATATGTACGTATATGTTTATGTTTATATATTTATTTGTATGTATTTCTGTATGTATATGTATGTATGAGTATATATTTATGTGTGTTAATTTGTTTTTGCTGCCGTGTATATATATATATATATGTATATATTTGTGGATTTCTTTATCCTGTTTTTCTTTGCCAAATATATAATGAAACTATTATCAACTTATATGATTAATAATATATATATTTTATTGATATTTATGGTTTTAGAATTTTTGTTTTAATATATTAAATAATATTATTTTAAACATTTTTATCTTTGTATATTTGCCCCTTAAGTTATAATTCAATAAGTGGTTAGCATTTATTTAAGTCTGAAATATTTACTGGTTGTGATTTCTCAATGTCTATGCCATTGTCTGTGGATGTATGTATGTGTATATATCGGTGTCTATGTGTATGTAGAGTGTATTCACATTTATCTGTGTGTGTATAAGTGTTAGTTTCCACGTCTCCTTTTTTCATAAAGGGCTGTAGAGATGTTCATGTATTCCCCCCACCTCTCCATTTTTTTTTTTTAGTGTGTGTGTGTGTGTGTGTGTGTGTGTGTGTGTGTGTGTGTGTGTGTGTGTGTGTGCGTGTGTGTATGTGTGTGTGTATCTAATTATGTCTGGATGCTTATGTATTATAATCTGATTGTATTTTTGTTGTGTCACGCGTGAGTTTAAGACCATATTCACAAACTTTTAAAATAAAAACGGAAAAGAAAGGGAAAAAGAGAAAAATATATATACATGTATTATCAAATGACCGGATGTATTGTAGCGTCTTGTCTTGTCGAACGTAATTTCAATGAAGAAATGAATTGAATACACATATATATTTTTCCTTTCTCAATAATTTTGTAGTTTTTTAAACTTAATAGTGATTAAATTTGGATTTTAGAAATTGCCAGTTTTTAATTTTAATATTAAATTTTATCATGTAAATTTATAATTATTAGTTAGTATAAATTATTTTTAATATTACACGTATTTAAAGATCTGAATAGCTATTAGAGCAGGATTTCGTTGTCCATCTTTTGAATCTTTCTATACTTCGTTTTTGATTGGTTATTCTAGCTTTTGTAACAATGTTTCCCCCTAGTGTAGGATCGTTAATTAATCTGAAACTTTTAAAACCATTTATTTTATTTTCAACATCATCACTTGATAAGACACAGAATGTGTTGAAACAAAATGGCTATTTTTGTAGTGATTTTATAACATACTTATGTTTATAAAAATAATTATTTTATATATAAAATATATATATATATATATATATATATATATATATTTGGTTGGATAGATGTGAGTTTTTGACCCTGGGTTTCACACTTTAGCAAAATCTCTGATATTGAGTACCGCGCATAATATAATATATAAATAATTATTTTTATATATATATATTTATTTGTGTGTGTGTGTGTGTGTGTGTGTGTGTGTGTGTGTGTGTGTGTGTGTGTGTGTGTGTGTGTTGTGTTTTGGCTTGGCTATTTATATACGCTGATGCATTATGGATAAGTCTATTGTGTCATTCTAACGGTTTTATTTGGTAACGGTTATGTTTCAAAATATTATTGGGGTTATTAAGTGGAAATCATTATGGATCCGTATAAAGTTTTGTGGTTATTTTATAGTGCTGTTTTTTTTAACATTATCATAGATTGCTTTGTTATTTGTTGTTGATTGTTATTATTACGTTTCCTAGTGTTTATGTGTGCATTCGTAATTTCTTAATTTGTTTGTTATTTATTTATTTATTGATTTGTATTAATTTATTATACTTTTTTATTTTTATTTTATTTTATTTATTATTTATTTTTTTATTCGTTTTTTATTTATTTTTATTTTTAAGTAACGTAGTAAAAATTTGTTTTCGGCTCTACATTTTGTGATGAGTTCTGATCGTTTATTTAATAGTTTGTGTTGGTTTGGAAAGTTAATTACAACTATTTTCTCCTCCATACAGAGTTTACAGGTTTGGGATTAAATTTTATAGGATGATGCTGTTCAATGATTTTCCAGGATATTTTTAGTGTGATTTGATTTTTCTTTTTAATTTGCCATACATGTTTAAAAAGTATTGTGCTGTTTACTATTTGTTAAGTATGTTATCTGGGCGTAGTTTCTTTGTTATATATATATATATATATATATATATAAACATATTAAATTAGGCAGCGTATATTTTAAATATAAAGAAATAATTATACATAGAATCAATCAGCAATATTAATGAGATTGATGGCGAAATCACTTCGCTAGTAGAACATAATTTATGCGTTAAAATACTGTTAATCCATTTCGTCTTCAAGTTTTAACTTTAAAGGAAAAAAAATACAGCCTGACGATGAAGACATGGATCTTCGAAAGTACTTGCTTAACTTAAAAAATATACACTAGAAACATCTGATAACAGTTTTATAAATGAGGATCACATCATTCAATGGATTATTATTATATATATATATATATATATATATATATATATATATATATATATATAGTTTATGCAAATTTAGGTAATCCGTATGGGTAGACCTGAGGAGGATGATATCCAGAGCTCAATTTAAAATTCAGAGCAGATATGTCTGAATAAAAGACAGACCACGTTAAGATTCCATGTAATAAAGCTATTTCACCATAACCCCTTTAACAGGGTTCTGGATCATCAGACTTTACTTCCAAAAGCTGAAATGAAAAATGAAAAAAATTCACACGTTTTTTACGGACCTCATCAAGTATACGTAAAATTAACGAAGTGGGGGAGTGAGGTGGGAGAGAGGATATGAGTATGTCATATGTATCATTTTAGTTTCCTATTTTAACCCCAGTGTGTCGGCTAGATGTTACTCAAATTTAACGGGTCTCGTCTCTAGATAAAGGTGGCTAAGGGGTGAATGATAAGAACGACATTAAAGGAAGACGTTACAACAACCCCAATAAATTACACGACAGGTTTCATTCAAATTCTTAGACGCTGTCACTTCGCGTTACTTTAATGTGCATATTTGGGAGGTTAAGGTTTGATAAATATCTAAATGTTAAAACAATCTACGAAGAAATTAATTTGAAATTCGGTGGAGTTTTGGGTATTTTCTATGAAACAGTCGATTGGAAAAATCCATAGACAGAACATTGAAAGAGCAATCCATTTTATATTTAGTAATTTATATATATATATATATATATATATATATATATATATATATCATACTTTAAAACTATATTTTTATAATACATATATATATGTATATATAACGATTAATAGATATCGATCTGCTGATATATCATTTTCTTCATAGGGATGTTCATATATTTACACGAAAAGACCTCTTGGGTCAGTGCGTGTTTATAATGGAGACCATATCGTACTGAAGCTGATTCACATTGAATACAAAATGTCATCAAACATAAAAATAAGAAATGTAAACTAAATTGCACGAACGCACAAACATTGATAGAGGCGCATAAAGTTCAGTCGACAACCCAGGTCAGCTGAGCGCACAAAGGGCATATAAACATTCCGTTCGCGCTAAAAGTCACAATCGTTTAATGGAGATGGTTATTTTGAATAGACCAGAAAAATACCTTATCAGTTAGGGTCAGACGATTTTACAAACCCTTGCCTTAAAACGTTCATATATTCATCTAAGGTGGATAAAATAAATCGTTTGAATGCAGTTTATTGCGAAACGTTTCCTTTGAGAGTCACAAAATGTTACCGTTCCACATAATAATTACTTATTTTTTATGCATACATACAAATTTAAGAGGTCACATTTAGGATTATGATTCTTATGCAAATACATAAATAATTCTTTCCTTCTTTTCGCTCTCCAGCCGTTGTTTTCATCTGGCTGAATTGTATTCTGTATTTATGAGCACACGCGGTATTATAACAGATTACATATCAATCATATATCTTATGTATCAAGCATATACACAAATAAGTACGGATTAGAGGATAATCCTCCCCACTAAAAAAAAAAAAAAAAAAAAAAAGGAAATATTACTTTCTATGTGTCGCGCGAACTGGACATAGTTGTATATTGCGGTGTTAGGAGTCATGAGTCGATATTGTTCTGAGCCATTCTGAATAGAACGTAAGCATAAAGTTTTAATTTCTTTCGGGGAACACTTCAATTGAAACTGTTTTAATGCACCGAGAACTTTTGAGAAAGAACTTAAGTTAACAAAAATCACACACACCAGGTGTATTTACGTTTTAAAACCTAGAAAATTTTTTTCTGAAGACAAACAACGATCTAATCTTAAAAGCAAAATGAAAATAAGCAATGTTAACAGATTTGTAAATAATAGGCACGTAGCCGAGTGGCTAGAGCAGCAACATCGTGGCAATATCCACTTGCGGAACTATTGGGAAGTCTCTGAAAACCACACACACACACACACACACACATATATATATATATATATATATATATATATATATGCTCTCCAAATAGTTCGATTGACCTCTCGGAGAGGAAGGGGTAATTTTATAAACAGTGGCTGCTGCTGCTAATGCAATGTTCTTCTACTCGAATCGAGGTCTCCTAGCTACTGACAACTTTCGCATAGTAAAAACGTTAAAATTTGCCTTCGGCTCTGCCGTGCGACAATAGATTGGGGGTAGTATCTCTGACATGCCAAGTCGGTCGGGTTTCGATCGCAGCTTGAAGCAATCACATGTCTAGTCAGACTGATGAGCTGTGATACAGCGAAACTGTCTGTCTGTGGATATCTATATATGCACACACACAATTTAATATTTAATATTATATATATATATATATATATATATATAAATGACAATAGGAAAACTGTAGATATTGATGACGCGTTTTGTCCAATGTGGACTTTCTCAAAGCAAAAAACGAAATGAATTTAATTAAAGAACGTAACGAAATGAATTTAATTAAAGAACGTAACTAAAAAATAGAATGTTCTTAGCAACTGGAGGAATGTAGAGAACGCTATCTATTTTTGTTATTATTAGTTACTTTCTTTAAATAAGCGAAAATGTGAGCGAAATAAAGGGTTCAGTTCGACATTCCAACCACCTGAAGAAGGCCGGATCGTACAACGGCCGAAACGTTGTGATAAATATGGTGACAAAAATGAGGACAATAGTCCGAATAATGTAAATAATGGTCTACTTTCTGTTGTTAACTGGAACAAGGAAAGGCTTCTTAATTTTAACAATTTGTTATGGTATTTCTTGACGAATTTTGGAACTGATTCAGTCTATCTTATTGTTGTGGTAGGATCCACCTAATTTGCATAGTGGGTACCGACCATATAAATATGGTTGGTACCGGGAAGAGGAGAATCAAGAGATTCAACCAGAGACTCTGCCCGACTGCGACTCAGTCAACACATTCTCCAGGAACGGTCTTACCAGGAATATACAAAAAGACTATATGTAAATATTGTGTACATTTTCTTGTTTCAATACATTTTGTTCTAAGTACATTTTGTGTACTTAGAACATTTTGCATTATTATTCCATGCATTAGTCACGTTTCAACACTTATAAAATCGCGAAATGAATGTTGTGTTGAATGGCGACTTTTTCTAGATATTTCTGCATTAACGCCGGGTCTCTATACTTGGAACTACTCATGAAGTACTAACTTAAAAGGGCTGGTCAACTTGTTCGCTTAGAGGACCCTTGCATGCTGAAAAAGGTACGGTGCGCTCGCATATTTACAAGCGTTCTCAATGCAAGCCACTCAAATGTTTCAAGAACAAATTTAAGGACATACTTTAAAAGGTCAATGGAGGTACTAACACTTCGGAATATCTTGGAGGTGCAGAGAAGTCTTATTGCTATTGGTGTTGAAGAATTTGCCACATGCATGTTTCTCATTCAATAATCTGAACCTACTTTGAATCATCTATTTCTTTTATTTTAACTGAGTAGAATTCTAGATCTACTCCAAGGCTTATTTCCTGCCATTTTTATTCGAATTCCGTGCCTTTGTCAATCCTTAAGACACACACCCTGTTTAAATAACATGAAACGCCCACCCCTACAAAATAGTAGAAATGTTCATAGATTTCTTGGATTCACTCTCCCATACTCAATGTCACTTTGAATTTATTTTTTCTTTATGTTTCTTCGTACTTTTTTCTTTGTCTCTTCTTTCTTTTCTTCTGATTTTTCTTCATGTCTCTTCTTTCTTTTCTTCTAATTCTTCTTCATGTCTCTTCTTTTTTTTCTTCTAATTCTCCTTCATGTCTCTTCTTTCTTTTCTTCTAATTCTTCTTCATGTCTCTTCTTTCTTTTCTTCTAATTCTTCTTAATGTCTCTTCTTTCTTTTCTTCTAATTCTTCTTAATGTCTCTTCTTTTTTTTCTAATTCTTCTTCATGTCTCTTCTTTTTTTTCTTCTAATTCTTCTTCATGTCTCTTCTTTTTCTTCTTTCTTCTTCAATTCTTCTTTTTTCTTCTAATTCTCCTTCATGTCTCTTCTTTCTTTTCTTCTAATTCTTCTTCATGTCTCTTCTTTCTTTTCTTCTAATTCTTCTTCATGTCTCTTCTTTCTTTTCTTCTAATTCTTCTTCATGTCTCTTCTTTCTTTTCTTCTAATTCTTCTTCATGTCTCTTCTTCTTTTTCTTCTAATTCTTCTTCATGTCTCTTCTTTTCTTTTCTTCTATTCTTCTTCATGTCTCTTCTTCTTCATTCTTCTCTCTTTTTTTTTCTTTTTCTTCTTCATGTCTCTTCTTCTTTTTCTTCATGTCTCTTCTTTCTTTTCTTCTAATTCTTCTTCATGTCTCTTCTTTCTTTTTCTTCTAATTCTTCTTCATGTCTCTTCTTTTTTTCTTCTAATTCTTCTTCTTCTTCTTTCTTTTCTTCTAATTCTTCTTTTCTTTTTCTTTTCTTCTAATTCTTCTTCATGTCTCTTCTTTTTTTTCTTCTAATTCTTCTTCATGTCTCTTCTTTTTTTCTTCTAATTCTTCTTCATGTCTCTTCTTTCTTTTCTTCTAATTCTTCTTCATGTCTCTTCTTTCTTTTCTTCTAATTCTTCTTCATGTCTCTTCTTTCTTTTCTTCTAATTCTTCTTCATGTCTCTTCTTTCTTTTCTTCTAAATTCTTCTTTCTTTTCTTCTTCTTTTCATGTTTTCTTTCTAATTCTTCTTCATGTCTCTTCTTTTTTTCTTCTAATTCTTCTTCATGTCTCTTCTTTCTTTTCTTCTAATTCTTCTTCTGTCTCTTCTTTTTCTTTTCTTCTAATTCTTAATTCTTCTTCATTCTTCTCTCTCTTCTTTTCTTCTAATTCTTCTTCATGTCTCTTCTTTCTTTTCTTCTAATTCTTCTTCATGTCTCTTCTTTTTTTCTAATTCTTCTTCATGTCTCTTCTTTTTTTTCTTCTAATTCTTCTTCATGTCTCTTCTTTCTTTTCTTCTAATTCTTCTTCATGTCTCTTCTTTCTTTCTTCTAATTCTTCTTAATGTCTCTTCTTTCTTTTAATTCTCTTCTTTTTTTTTTTTTTCTTTCTTCTTCATGTCTCTTCTTTCTTTTCTTCTAATGTCTCTTTTTTTTTCTTCTAATTCTTCTTCATGTCTCTTCTTTCTTTTCTTCTAATTCTTCTTCATGTCTCTTCTTTCTTTTCTTCTAATTCTTCTTCATGTCTCTTCTTTCTTTTCTTCTAATTCTTCTTCATGTCTCTTCTTTTTTTTCTTCTAATTCTTCTTCATGTCTCTTCTTTTTTTCTTCTAATTCTTCTTCATGTCTCTTCTTTCTTTTCTTCTAATTCTTCTTAATGTCTCTTCTTTTTTTTCTTCTAATTCTTCTTAATGTCTCTTCTTTCTTTTCTTCTAATTCTTCTTAATGTCTCTTCTTTCTTTTCTTCTAATTCTTCTTCATGTCTCTTATTTCTTTTCTTCTAATTCTTCTTCATGTCTCTTCTTTTTTCTTCTAATTCTTCTTCATGTCTCTCTTTTTTTCTTCTAATTCTTCTTCTGTTTCTTCTTCTTTTCTTCTAATTCTTCTTCATGTCTCTTCTTTCTTTTCTTCTAATTCTTCTTAATGTCTCTTCTTTCTTTTCTTCTAATTCTTCTTCATGTCTCTTCTTTTTTTTCTTCTGATTCTTCTTCATGTCTCTTTCTTTTCGTCTGTTTCTTCTTAATGTAACTTCTTTCTTTTCTTCTGTGTCTTCTTTATACATCTTCTTTCTTTTCATTCCTTTTATCATTTTTATTTTCATGCATCTTTCTTTTCCTTCTCTCACTTTCTCACATTTTTCCCTCTTCTTCTCTTTCACCGCCATTTTCCCTTTTCTATCCTTTCTTATTTTTATTGTTCTCATTTATTATTGTTCCCACTTTTCTTTCCCCTTTCTCTTTAATTTTATCATTTTAATTTCTCTTTGCATTTTGTGCTTTTTTTTCTTTTTTCTGTTCTTTTCTTTTTCTCATTTTTTCTTCTTTTTTATTCTGTCTCTTTTATTCTGTCACGTTTTACTCCATTGTTTTTCACTGCTTTTCTTTGTTCTCTTTTGTTGACTACATAATTTCATCAGCCATATTAAGCATATTAATAGAATGCTTTTGTTATTCTTTTTAAACCTCCCATTTACTCTCTTGTTTATACCTGACTGGCGTAACATATTTTATAAATATCACACCAATAATCAGTGATATATGACCCAAGTATTAAATATGGCTCGATAATTCTGTCTAGGAGATCTGCTACTACAACAATTCAAAAAAGTAAAACAAGAAATCTTAAATAATCTATGGTCTGTCGGCCATTTTAAAACTACCAGACGGTAGATTGATCAGACTTAACATAGGTGACGATTTTATCCTCTAAAATAATTGTATAATAAATTGTATAGTAAAATAATTGACAGTATAACGGGAGGTTTTTTTTACTATAAAAAATAACTTCTCTTTCATTGTTGATATAAGTCCTGCTGTATTTTTCATTTATTACATCGACACACATTTTAGAAGCACCAATGGATATTTCAGCATTTATCATTAGTCACGGTAGAGGAATGGATTGCGGTTCGGATTGAAGAATCGGAGAGCCGAGTTCGAATTCCAGTCGAATTAATTACATTCACTTACGTACTAATACCGTTGGGAAATGTATAAATCAATCTTTTCTCCACACCCCAGCTATTGGTAAATATGGGTAAATAAATAATGGGTTCCATAGCCTTGGGTGGCAACCGGTCGAATAGAAGAATATCTCTGAATTCAAAAACTTGCGGAAAGTTGTTTGGGGAACTTGTGACATACTGTGCGCTAGTTCTCTATATTCGGCTCTTCCAAAAAGTGTGGTTGGTTCTGCACAAGCCTTTACCATTATCATCAAATAATATCTACGAGTAGTCTGGCTATTGGTTGTTAGAACTGAGCTGCTTAACCTTCAAAGTCAAAAACGACGGGAGAGTATATATATATATATATATATATACACAAATGTAAACGAAGGAAGAATAAAATTCAAAACGTTCAAAACATTAATTTAAAACAGGGCTCAATACAAGAGTAGAGCAAAAAATATTTATTATATACTGTTACATTAGAAAATGTAAGTTACTACTTCAAAATTGTACATTTTGTTACGACGTTTAATAAACAATGTCTCATCAGGTAGTTAACAATGATAGTAACCAACCATTATTAACTACCTGATGAGACGTTGTTTATAAACGTCGCAACAAAATGTACAAATAGTAACAATTATAATGTAATAATATATATATATATATATATATATATATATATATATATATATATATATATATATATCAAGTATGTGGTGCAGTTCAATTTACATGAATCATTCATACAAAAAACAGATATAGAAGTTAATGATTTAAATGGCGGGAATACATCTTCGCAAACAATTTTAATAAAGTACATTAACCCCGAAATGCTGAGGTTGAATTTTAAATCTTAAAATTTAAAAATTCAACCTCAGCGTTGCGACTACACGCTACAAAAAAAATTTCTTGCAATTAACAATAACACATTTCTAAAAACATTTTTTTCGGATTACATCTATATTTTCGTTGTCCTGTTATTACCGAGGAGTAAAAAACAAAACCAAATCTATTTCCATACCTGAAGATGTCTGTAGGAACAGACGAAAGCTTGTAAAAACCTTATGCAAATGGAATTTATAAACAGGGATCATAACATTCATCTACAGGTTCGGGGTTAATGTACTTTATTAAAATTGTTTGCGAAGATGTATTCTCGCCATTTAAATCATTAACTTCTATATCTGTTTTTTGTATGAATGATTCATGTAATATATATATATATATATATATATATATATATATATATATATATATATATATATATGTGGCATTAGTATATTTTATTTCATTTTAAATACTTCAAGTAAATCCTATTATTATATTTTTTCGCTTATACACCTCTCCTTAGAATTAAAAATTTAAAAATAAGAAAAAAATGCCAATTCCCATCGGTCTTCTAACCAGGGTCAATGTGTAGTATCTGTTCTACTCATTAATCAATGGTAAAGGCATCTGGTCTCGAGGATTCTAAACCTGCAACAGCACCTTCTTCATTCCACTAAAAGTGGGTCGATGGTGTATCGACGCCAGCCTGACAGTGGTTGCAGGGACAATTTTTGTCTTTGGCCTACACTTACGCGTATGGGTGCGACATATTAAATAAGAAAGTCGCTCGATGCGGTAATAGAAAGAAAGAAAGAAAGAAAGAAAGAATAGAATAGAATAAAAAAAGGAAATAACACCTGGAAAAGGTAGGAATCCGATTCTTCTGCCCACACTTCAACTACAAACTAAAATGAAGAATAGACGGAATTTTCTTGCATTGGGTGGCAACCAGCGTAAGAGAAGGAAAACTCTGAATTCCTGACAGTGGAAAAGGCAAAAGGAAAACACCCGACTACCATTTCCACGAAGTCATATCAATTAGTAGATAATAAAGAAAAGGAAACTGTGGAGAATCATAATCGTTCTGAACGACATAACATTAAAACAAAAAGGCTTGCTCCATTGCGTCTATTTGAAAGAAACTGCAGAGCGGAGAGTAAGTCTCCTCATATAGTATTAAACTTTTTAGGAAAGACACATAAAGAAACACTCGCGATAGTAAACTGAATCTTACTTATTATAAAACGCAGATTGTGTGTGTGTGTGTGTGTGTGTGTGTACGTTTATATATTGGATCGGATTTCCTACATTTTTCAACCGATTTCAACAAAACTTCACAGGACTGCGTAAAATTACCTTGCAGTGGTTCTGACAGCGCTAAAAATTGGAAAAACACAATTGTTTTTGCACGAAATCAATTTGAAAACACGATTCTGTCGTCAGAATGAAAGGGGGACAACTCATATCGAGTTATAAAACCCAGGTTGTTTGTTTGTTTGTGTGTGTGTGTGTGTGTGTGTGTGTGTGTGTGTGTGTGTGTGTGTGTGTGTGTGTGCGCGCGCGCGTTCGTTTATATATTGGATCGGATTTCCTACATTTTTCAACTGATTTCAACAAAACTTCACTTTTTGGGGGCAGGTAGTATTTCTTATTGTCTTGCACACTTTTTTTCTTTATTTTTACATTCAGAATGCTTTAAAATTTCAATTTACAAGACAATTGTTTATCATCAAATTCTATTCAATCGATAGACTTATAACGATTGAAAACAATGTTTTTGTTTGAGTTGGGGTTTGACCAATTCGTAAAAAAAAAAAAAAATAATAATTAAGACATGCGTGTCCGTCAACCTTAAATAATAATCTTTGTCAATTTTATTTTTCAGTCTTTATGATGGTCGATACTTGATCTATGTCTTACTGTTACATCCCCGGGCAACACCGGGCTCTACTGCTAGTCATGGATAAAATAATTATAATTCTCTTCAGCTGTAGAGGACGATGAAGATCGATCATAATAATGTTAAGTAATTCAAAATGGTGGCTCATAAAAGACTTCGGAAATCAATTGGAAACAAAAGACTTTGTGAAGAAGTTACTTTAGCTTAAATCGATCCAAAACGGTAGATACATGAAAGGGATATTTTTTAATCAATTTACAAGCAAAGTGAAAACGCTACTGGGATTCCAGGGGTTACTGGGAGTGAAAAAGAAAAAAGAATAAAAATTTTTTTGAGAAGGAACCGGAAAACCCAATCCTAAACAGGAAACAAACGATAAACAAGGGAAAATCAAGTAGAAGTGTGAAACTGAGTGATAGGCAATCCTATCTACTTCTATTGAGGAGAAACAAATAATTTGTAAAGTTTCAGAATTCAAGTGGAGACATTAGACGTATAGAGCTGAAGTAGACATTAGAACCAGAACCGGAACTTCAATCCTAAACAGGAAACAAGGGATAAACTTCTACTCCTGTTCAAAAGACCGTAATGGTGTGTGCTTAATGTATTTTCTTTTTTGTTTCTTTTTTTTTCAGGTGTAAACATTTCAGATTTAATCAGGTAAGACGAAGTCGAACTGACAATGGCACTTGTACCCTCTACTTAAAAAAAATAAAAATAAAATACATTGTTTATCTCGTCATATCATTTGTATTCTTGCAGACCTTCATAATTTTCAACAATTTTCCAGTAATAATAATAATAATAATAATAATAATAATAATAATAACTCAACACTGCAGATACTTGTTAACACAATAGCTTAACGGTTGTTTGGCAAAATGGTGACTGACATGAAAGGGAATATAAAACAGAGGTGCAGCAATAAATTACTCCATGAGAAAAAATTGAAACTATTGATATAGACGACCGCTTGCTGTAAGTTTTCAGAAAATAAACATTTGATTTTCAACACTGGCGAAATTGTATTCCCAATAGTGTTGTCTAAGTAGGAAAAAAAACGATGTTTTTAACTGAAAACTTTCTAAACCCAATATGATTATTGTTTGCTTTCTGCATCTGTTATCGTTTCTGTGGAAATAAAAAAGGAAAAATGACATTATTTTCAGTGCGTCCCTTGTTTTTTAGAAGTCGATGTATCCACAAAACTTGAGTATATATATATATATATATATATATATATATAGAGAGAGAGAGAGAGAGAGAGATAATATTAGTGGAAAATATGCAAACAAAATATATAAATACCCATACATATATATTTTTAGAAAAAAAAAAATTTTCCAAGAGGAAGAATCCAGGTAAAACTCAATGTCTAGGACAGAGTAAGGATATAATAAAAAGGCTTAAACACTAATATTCCATGGTCATAATTTATTCCATTGGAATCGTAAATACGATCCAATTCATCAGTCCTACAAATTCAAAAAGAAAAATATATATATATATATATATATAATATCACTTTTCCTATATTTGAAGCAAAAACGTGTTGATTGAGAAATGTTTGTACATGTAAAGTGTATTATTTACATTCGGAATATTTTCGTCATCCTTTTTTATTGTCACAGCGTTTCGGCCGCTATGCTCTTCAGTACCTGTAAATTCAAGTAACCCTCTGCTGGATATATTGTTCTTGTTCCGATGGCCATGTCTAGGGGTCTCTCGTCTTCTACTTAGTACTTTTCAGTTATTGCTCGGCTTGTTTATATGGTACTACTCGACCCATGGATTGAATTCGCACTGACTATGTCATCCTCATTTCCTTTGTATTCCATTGGTAAAAAGAAAGTTAAACTAAGACAGGTTCTTCCTGAACGCTATTTCAGGCAATAGACTCCCGAGAGGATGCTTCCCTGATCACTACGACCTTAATTCCTTCAAGTATAAAGTCAATCGTTATCTATCGTATATATTTCCATAGTCTACACTAATTTTCTCCCCTTACGTCCATCCAATCTCACTTAGTAATTTTCTACTTTGAGTGGCTCTCAAGCCTTGCATTGAGCGAAAGGTTAGTAAAATAAAACTTTCGAAATTCTCTGAAGGTTATCCAGATCGGCAGACACATGATGAAGAGCGAAGTGTGCAACGAACGAAACACTATGATAATTACAGCAAAGATGAGGATATTAGTCAGAATGTGAATATTTAAATAATGATGACGCCTTATCCCAGAAATTCAGAAAGAACTATGGGTATATAATAATAAAAGCATCTATATAAACATGGCTGAACCTTTATAGGAATATTGATAAGCCACCGGATCCTTGTCAGTTGACAAAGCAAGGAATGTCAACAGTTTGCTAGTTAATTTCCTCGTCTTGTCGCTAGTTTGTCCTCAATAAACTGTGACTAAGAACAGAGTCATTCGAAGAATACGCTTTGCCAGAATCAGTCTAAGAGGAACAATAGACTTCCATTCAACGTACGTAACAATACGAGGCGGATATAGAAACACCGGGCCTATTAGTTGTGAGATAAATAGGAAACAATATCTACAATATTGACTTTGCACTTATTGACTCTTTTTATGTGTCCCACATACACACACACACAATAAATAATGCCAGAATATGTATATACGGTCATAAAAAAAAGTGAAACCTAGAAATAAATACGCAGATAATATTTGACTAACAAATTATGAATTTCTAATGTCTCGATGTCTGTTTACATCATCATCAGTAAACTACTCTTTTAAGAAGTACGTGAAGTATTCCTCTAACTAAAAAAAATATTTAATTGCCTTGTCTATATATTTAAGTCGTTAGAGTCCCAATTTTTGTTCAGATATCGGGTTTGTGAAATGTATTTTAAAAAGAGATGGAAAGTACTTGGGAAATGAAAGTGATTCTCACTGTTATAGCGCATTTATTAATTAATAATATACGGACAAATAATCGTGAATATGAAAGGATTATGATCAAAATAAGTAGACATAATATTGTAACTTATGGAATCAAATATGCCTAAAAGAGAATTTGTTGCCTAAATAGACACACATACACACACACACACACACACACACACATATATATATATATATATATATATATATATATATATAGGTAACTACACTCGTCTCGGAAAACCTTCGGTTTCTTGATTTGCTAATGATCAAATCAATATCGAAGGAAAAAAAGGTTTTTAAAAAAGAAAGAGCTAGGATAATGAACGTCTGTCGAAAATAAACGTACAGCATACAGGTCCAAAACCCAAAGAAAAAAAAACCCGATACGAGTAATCAACTAACTTAAAAGTGCTCAATGCAAAAGTAGAGCAGACCTAGACAAACCAAGAGAGCCAGACAAACCTACCAAGGTTTCACCTAAGCGGATCGTCAGGGAAAGCGTATATATATATATATATATATATATATATATATATATATATATATTAATGTATATGTGGGTAGCAAGCTTCCTTTCAAATTCATTTCATTAAATACGGGGGACGTGGAAGATTTAATTTTTTTTATTAATTTTTCCAGCATCCTTACGTTTTTTCCGTTTTGTAGGAGTAAGCGAGTACAAAAATTTTCCATAATTTTTATTGTCCGAAGCGCTTTCGGCCACTTCTATAGCCATTTTCAAGGTTGTTTTGTCTCTGGTGTTGTCAGAGATTTTACATCATGTTTTGACTGTTACTTTGTTTTGAATAGGGGCATTCCAAGCCTTCGCGTGTAGCGGGAGGCTGAAACACGCGTGTACATTCTCTCTCTCTTTCTCTCACTCACTCTCTCTCTCTCTTTCATATATATATATATATATATATATATATATATATATATATATATATATTATAAATTAATTGATTTAAAATATTTTTCCGCTACACAGTTCTAACCATGTTTCAAAAATGGAAGCTAAAAGCCACGAATTTAATTTTGCAATTAAATTAAAGACATTAGTTCCATTTCATCCTCAAGCGAATTTTGGAGTAACTTTTTTTAAAATTACTGGGTTTTAAAGACACAGCTAAAATCACGTTTCCATGGTTACAGATAAATCTACTTCAATTGGACAAGGGTTGTCTGGGTTTTCCTTATGTCTGTATCATTGTATCGGTTATTAGCTACATTTTGGTAAGGGGTAGGGATGTATTTTTCAATCAGCACTGACATCCGTTGAATGCATGTCGTCTGGATTTTTCTTAAATTTATTGTTAACGGCAAAAAAATTCTTACGGCATTTTTTTTTTTCCTATTTATAAATTTAAAGATTTTCGTGGGTGTTCAGATTAGGATACTTTTTAGTTTTTATTTAACTACGATTTGAAATATTCTCATTTTTAATTTTTATTATACTATATTTTTTTATTTATGAACAGTTAAATATATTAGAATCTCTTACATTATGTAGGATTATTTTTACATCAAGTATAAGTATGTATATTAGGGTACCTTTTTTTCTTTTTTAAGTAAAATTTATGACAATGACGGCAAAAATAGTTACTTAATTTACTGATTTAGTAAACTTTTATTTTTTATATATATAAACCTAGTAATATATTGTTTCTCATGTAATTACAAAGGACATGGGTCATTCAAAAGCTTACATCTTCTGGCATTTCATATTAATTTTATTTTACTATAGGTGTTTGATTAGATTCATTTAAGTGCGTGTAGTACTAAGTAAAAGAAGTTTAGGTTAGAATTCATTTTATTTAACTACAATTTTACTTACAACTTTAAAATATTTTCATTGTTATTTTTAATAGACTATATTACTTTATAACAGAAGGAAATGTATTTGAAATTACTTATAGTAAGTAAAATTATTTTTCCATATCAAAGTATATGTATATTACGATTTTTAAAATTTTATATTTAAATATTATTTAAGTAATATTTATGGCACTTACTGGAAAAATAGCTAATTCATTTCTCAGATTTAGTAAACTTTATTTATTAATTTATTTATTTATTTTAAATATATATAAACTAAGTAATAAAGTTTCATATGTATGTACAAAGGACATGGGTCGTTCACAGGCCTACATCATCTAGCTTTTCGTAATTACATTTACTTGTTTTTTCTTTATAAAAAAAAAAGAAAGTCTATTGGAATAACAGTGAAAATATTTTAAAGTTGTATTTAAAATTGTAGTTAAAACGAATTCTAACCTAAGCATCTTTTACAAATTGCAGTTAAATAAAATGTATGCTAACCTAAACACCTCTAAAAAAAAGTACTACCGGCACTTAAATGAATCCAATAAAACACCTACTGAAAAATGAAATTATAACGAAAAGCTAGATGATGTCGGCCTGTGAACGACCCATGTCCTCTGCTCAACTATGCTAATTTTCATATTCTAGCAAGAAAAGTTCTAACAAAATGTTTTATGGTCGGATAAGACCAAACTAAAAATTTTTGTAAAGAACGATAGGTGGCATGTCTGGCGATGTCTGGCTTTTGAAAAGAAGAATTTGGTGCCAACAGTTAAACATGGAGGTGGTAGTATTATGATTTGGTGGGGTGCTTTGCTGCGGCTAGAACAGGAAAAATAGTATGCATTGACGGCACAATGGACTTTGCAAGATACCAAGCAATTTTGAATGAAAGTGTCTTGTCCTCGGTTCGAAAGTTGGGTTATGGTCGGGGCTGGATTTTCCAGCAGGACAATGATCCGAAGTAACAAAGCAAATCCATAAAAAGAATGGGTGCGAAAAAAGAAATTTCGAGTCTCTGAATGGTCTAGTCAAAATCCTGATCTAAACTCAATTGAAAATCTGTGGTTCAAGTTGAAGAAGGCAGTACATGCAAGAAATCCAGCTAATATCAAGCAATTATGGATGTTTTGCCAAGAAAGGTCAACAATTTACGCTCGCCACTACCAGGAAGGGTTGATTTATTTTTTCACATCTTAATTTTTAATTAATATTTTTCTTCTAGCTTGATAAACTTTTTAAAATTGGTTGTAATTTGTCTAATAAAGGATTTTATTAATGAATTAAGCCGTATTATCCGTATTTCACATATTATTTTGTAAGAAAATAATGATTGATTTTAAATCATTGTTATAATTTGTGGATAAAAATGATGCATTTCAATATTATTCAATGATCTTGCCGATGTGACCTCCATCTTCTGGCTTTCTCCTTCTATATTTTTTGATAGGAGGCAGTTCCTTTCTTCAAATTTAAATTTAATTTAAATTAAATGGAAAAAAATCAGTGGTCGGGTTTGTACCCCCCATCAGGACCCCTTTGATCAAAATGAAATATACATATCCAAGTACCCTAGGAGTCATTCCTTTGTTCAAATTTAAGTTTAATTTATATCAAAGGGAAATAATCAGTGTGGGGCTTTTGCACCCCAGGACACCATTTGGTTAAAAGGAAATTTACGTATCCAAGTACCCTGGGTAATGTAGTTTTAGAATATATATGGTTATGGGAGCCTATTTAAAAAACCCCAGGATGTGTTCAATAACAATCAGAAAGCGGCTACAATTTTAAATATATGTAGAGAGATATATAGTTTAATTAACATTTGTCCATTATCTGGAAAAAAAGAGACATTTTCTTTTAATATTATCTTAGAGGTCCACTTAATTTGCGCAGCACTATATATATATATATATATATATATATATATATATATATATATATATATATAAATATTGAACAATAAAATATATTAAAAATTAAAATCTTCAGACACACTGGGTTGTAGATTAATATTCTTTCAACTTTTTTTTTTATTATTATTTCATTTAGATTCCTCGACTAGTTTCGGCCAAAATGGCCATCATCAGGAGAAGAAATATTTCTGCTAGCTTGATAAACTTTTTAAAGTTCATTGCCAACAGCAAGCAGAAATATTTCTCCTCCTGATGATGGCCATTTCGGTCGAAACTATTTCGAGGAAATAAATTTAATAATAATAAAAAAAACGAAAGAATATTAATTACAACCCAGTGTGTCTAATTTTTTTTAATTTTTTATTTTTTATATATATATATTTATATATAGTTATATATATATATATATATATATATATATATATATATATATATATATATATATTTACTTTTAATTTATTTTGTATGTAGGCAGCATGCCTTTGATTAAACCAGTTCCTTTTGATTATGTTCTACTTTTAAAATCGTTTAATGTCCGGTGAAAACTTGTTATCTCCAATTATTTTGTATCAGTAGCAACCATTTTCTGTCGCCATTAAAAAACAAACTGTCATTCATTATACGCCTGAAAGCATCGTACAATGTCTCGGTAAGAATTTTGTGGAACCAATTTCTTCGACATAATAGACGTAGACTTTCCAAACAAAGCTTAGAATTCCATTTTCAAGTTTGTAGAATGTTAATTATCGAAAACTATTTTTTCATACTTACCTGAAGTATTGATATTTTCAATTTTTGTATTGACATTTACTCCCATGCGCATAGGATATCAGCAGAAGAAAATATACACCAAACTTTTTACATGAATAAAATATACGTACAAGTTATGTACAGGTTGTGATGGATAAACTGTCGCCTAAAATGTGTAATAATGGAAATAACACTAACATTTTAACAGATATATTTATCAAAATTAAACAAAAATATTTTGAAATACTAAAGAATAAATTTGATCAATAAAATCGAAATTGGCTTCAGCCACGTGCTCCAAACTACTTCGGAATCTCCTGCTACTCTTCTGAACTGTCTAAGTTGACGAATGCTGCCATAATTCTTGCCTTCAGTTCATCTTTGGCGTTACAAGGAGTTTGCGCCCCACGTTAATCAAGGCGGTCGCAGTCTGAGGAGTTAGGTGGCCAGATCACAGAAATTATCTGACAGCCATGACTGAGTTCTCCTGCTTGTGTGGCATGTTGCAGAGTCCTGTTGCCAGACATAGAGTCTTCCAGCAGCCATCCTCTTGATGCAGGGCAGCCCTACCTCCTCAAGGCACTTCGTTTAGGCGTCTGTGTTGAGTCTGAGTCCCTGTGGGAAGATGAATAGAGGCTTAATATTCTCATCACTAATGATAACTCCAAATACATTCGTAAACACCATTAAACTCATCCAACTCTCTCAAAATCCTTTGCATTGTCCTCAGACTGACACCCAAACACTCTGAAGAAATGTTCGTATTGGAGTTTCCGGTGCGAATGCCAAGCAGTACTGCATGCCGTTTCCAAATTTCTAGCGGAGTGAGTTGCGATATGGTACTCTTTTTCTCAGTAATATTTCCCACCTGACCCTACTCTACTGTGCAGGATATTTATTGTATATAAAATACAATTGTGGCACAAGGCCAAAATGGGGAAGGGTTGAGGCTGGTTGTCACTATCCTATAACTAGCTAATCTGATTCACGACCCATTCACACATTACAGTTTACACATTTACCATAAGAATTCGTCCGTCACCAATCAATCCTCCATCCACCATAATACCTCATCCTCTCAAGGGGAAACCTACAAAACACGCCCCCATGCCTTAACAATTTAATGATAATAAATATATATATATATATATATACAAAAATTCTAATAATGAAGAATGAGATGGGGTGGGGGGAGTTGAACCCAATAATAAAACTAAAACTCAACACCAAGTAAACAAAACATAACTGATGTTAGTAGGGACCGTCCAACCCTCAAAACGGAGAGGCCGCTGTATTCTGCCCATTGGACAAAATCAAGAGGCTCTCTCGCTAAGGGAGTGGGAAGGTGAAAATATAAATGGACATGGGGAAAATATAAGCTGACCCAGTCGAGATAAAAAAAGGGGGCCCTACTATACTGTGCAGTCGGCAAAATTAAAAACAAACTTCTTTTATGTACCGTGTTTCTTCAGGACGTAGGTGATCATGGCTCTCCACTTCACCCTGTCCCTTATAGTTCTCAATATATTTTGTTCTTTTGCTGCTTTCTCCCAGCCCCTGTTCTGTTATCCACTTGCCTGTTAGGTATATCACGCGTTGTTTTCCCTTGTCTCTCTTAACCTCTATCCGCACTGTGGGTATCAGACTCTTCAAGCCCTCCTTACGTGTCTCAGAAATTTAATCTGCCTCTTCCTGATGTTAAGTAAAAGCTTCCTCCTTGTTTGCATCCTTTTCACATTCCGTTCTCCGTCAAAACACTTCCCAGATATTTAAATTTCCGCACATGCTTGATTTTAGTGTCCCCAACCGATAAATCGTATTTCGGGTTCATCCTTTTACTGATGATCATGCATTCTGTTTTCTTGTAGTTTATGCTTAGTCCTTTCTTCTAGCTCTCCTTCACTCTCTTCTGTACAAGGTTTTGTAATTTCCTTTTCGTGTCTGCTATCAGCACTGTGTCATCTGTGTATCTTATGTTGTTTAGATTGTGGCCACTAGTGATGTATTATCAGAGTTTTTTTTTTTTCTTTCTATGTCAACACTAATATTAAATTCCCCGATCAACTCGTATATTGTCGACATGGAAAGAAAAAAAAACTCTTAGTATAAAGGAAATTTACATTAACCAGAAAGAAACTTACGCAGAAGTGTCTCTTTTTTTTCAATTTGGATTTTGTAACGTAACTATAACAACAAAAACATTTCGATTTCATTTTTGTCTTGAAAAAGTCGGGAGACAAAACGCGTCGGCATAAAAACTATTTTTTTTTTCTAATTGTCATCTTATACCAATTTGTCATGTCCACAAAATTGATCTGGGAATTTAACTATATTGTCGACATGGAAAAAAAAAAATTTTGATATACATATAACAAACAAATATATATATATATATATATATATATATATATATATATATATATATATATATATATATATATATATATTTATATATATATATATATATATATATATATATATATATATATATATATATATATATATATATATATATATATATATATATATATATATACATGTATATATATATTATATATATGTATATATATATTATATTTATGTATATATTATATATATATTATATATATATATTATATATATATTTATATATATATATATTATATATATATATATATATATATATATATATATATATATATATATATATATATATATATATAGGAGAGAGAGAGAGAGAGAGAGAATAATGATACAAATCCTACTATTTAAGCTACAACTGGATGAGTAGAGCTGGATTCTTATCTTTCTCGAGAGCATTAGCACGAAAGTCAATTCCATAAACACGACTGAAAATGGTACATAAATTCTAAAAAAAAATTATTTTTTAGTTTTTTTTAATTATTTTTGGTAAGATGCGGTTCGAATTTTCTGTATATTCACTCTTGATATTGCATAATTTCTTTCATTGAAACAATAACTTCTGCGACCTCTCATTATAATTTTTTTTTTTTTTGAAAAATGGTCGAACACATATACCACATTCAAAATTACCGAGGTATCGAAAGGGGTGTGGTGATTCATACTCTTCAAAAATATTTTGTAAATTTCGTTAAAAGAATAACATATTAAATAATTGAATCCTGCTGGACGACGCATATTTTTCTGACAATCTTTCTCGAATATTCAGGCCGGTAGGTGTATAATAAATACTGTTTAATTACAAAACATAACATTAAATATAAATATATGGCGGATTTAATCCATTTACTAAATATATATATATATATATATATATATATATATATATATATATATATATATATATATATAAGCAAATATATGGATATAGATCCGACAGTATGAAAAATATACGGAAAAAACAAACAAAAATCCCTAATATGCAATTATGCTGTTTTAATGTTAATATAATGTCAACGTCGGACGTTTCGGTCTAATAGACCATCTTCAAGACATATTCATAAAATATAATATGAATATAGTCTAATGTTAATTATGTTTTATGAATATGTCCTGAAGATGGTCTATTAGACCGAAACGTCCGACGTTGACATTATATTAACATTAAAACAGCATAATTGCATATTAGGATTTTTGTTTATTTTTTCCGTATATTTTTCTTCATATATATATATATATATGTGTGTGTGTGTGTGTGTGTGTGTGTGTGTGTGTGTGTGTGTGTGTGTGACTGAACTCATTTTAAACAGATGCTTATGATTTCTCCTTCACATATATGTTTCAAATATTCTAAAAATGGCTAGCACAAAATACACATACGCACACCAACCCTGTGACGAAGGTTTGCAAAATCCGTAATAACCTCAAGGTTATTCATTTCTTATGTTCTCTTGTAATCAACAAAGTAGTTCTTTAGAAGATCAGAAGAATAACCACCGCATGTTTTAAAAGTCATGACAGGAAAATACTTGTACTTAGTCGAAGAATTAATGCCTTTAACATAAGTCCTGCAACTTCCTGGCACTTTGTATACTACACAGACACCCCATATATATATATATATATATATATATATATATATATATATATATATATATATATATATATGGTGATTGTAGGCGTCGGCTGAGAATTCCCAAAATTCCCAAGTATTTCACTCTTTCTGAAAATACCTGTTTATTCAGGTGACTTTCTTTCTATCATAAGAGTGTTTGCACAAGGGACCTGAAGGACACCAACCCCCTCTGGATGCAACACTATTATTTACATGTATCATCAGATGTATCTCCTACTGTCCAATGTATATCTATTTGTTTACTAAAAAGACGGTGAGGTGAGACACTGAAATCCGAAGGCAGAATGGGATAGCCAAATATGCCTTCAAAAAGCTAAGCAAAGTATTAAGAAACAGAAAAAAATCATTACAAACATAGAAAAGTGTACTGAACTGTTACGTGATATCAGTCGCCCTCTATAGCAGTAAAAGCTAGACAATCCCCTCAAAAATGAAGAAGAGACTTGAAGCAACAGAAATATAGTTCTACAGAAGGATGTTGAGAATACAATGGACCGAACATGTGAGCAATGATGAAGTTTTATGCAAAATGGAAACAAAAAGGAAACTTATACTTAACATCAGGAAGAAACAGTTGAAATTTCTTGGGCACATAACGAGGAAAGAGTGTTTGGACAATCTGATACAAAAGTCTCCAGGGTGTAGGCGATCATGGCCCGCCACAACTTCCTGCCCTTGTAGCTCTTAATAAATCTTGTCTTCTTGTTATTTCTGATAATCCCTATTCTGCTATGCAATTACTCAAGTCCATCAAATATGTTAGGCACTGTTTTCCTCTCTCCCTCTTTCCCTCAACCTGTCCTGTGAATATCAACCCTCCTTGCTCATGACATGCCAAAAAACATTCAACTGTCTCTTTGTTGTAGAGTAGTTTTCACAGTGGAGGCTTGTATTTCACTAAGTCGGTCCTAAAAGGGTCCGACGTACAACACGTTAAGAACTTGAAATAATAGTTAATGACGCAGCAATCTAGTTGTGATGGTTGATACTTCAATGTCCGACATCGACTGACTCACTCAACTCCACTGAGCCCAACTGGCGACTGCTACTACTACTACTTATCTGTGGGAGAGTCTATTTACCATAGAATAGGTACGTTCCGGTATAACACTCTTCCTGATGTTAAGTATAAGTTTTGTTTCTATCTTCTCCAAAACTTCATCATTGCTCAATGTTCAGTACATAATATACTCAGCATCCTTCTGTAGAATTACATTTCTGTTGCTTCAAGTCTCTTCTTCATTTTTGAGGAGGATGTCCAGCATTTATCGCCATATTGGAGGACAGATGTCACGTAACAGTTCAGTACTCTTTTCTTTGCTTCTAACGAGGTTTTTCTGTCTCTTAATACTCTGCCCTATTTTTTGAAGGCATCTTTGATCATCCCGATACGTCTTCGGATCTCAGTGTCACACTTTTTCTCCTCTGTTAAAATACTTCTCAAATACTGAAATTATTTTACTTGTTTGATTTTGATGTCCTCGACTTGTAATTTGTATTTTGGGCTCATCCAATTGACAACACTGTCTTCTGTCTTCTTATAGTTTATGTTTTGTCCTTTCTTGTCAATTTCCGTCGCTATAGGAGCTTTTATAGTTCTCTTTCGGTGTCTGCTATCAACACTGAGTCATCTGCTTATCTTATGTTGTTAAGATTGTGTCCACCAACTAAGAATCCTGGTAGGACATCTAATTTTCTGAAAAATGCCTCGCTGTAGATTGAATAAGTTCTGTGAGTAGAAACTCCCTTGTCTTACACCCTTTTCTATTTTTGTGTATCTGCAGAACTCGTTTTCTATCCCTATGCAAAGCGGTTTGCTGCAATTATGGGTTCTTTTTATTATTGTAATATCCGTCCCAAATATGTCAAGGTTGCTGATCAGTTCTAACAGCATCTTTGTGGCGTGCTTTATCGAGCATCTTTTGCGTAATCTATAAACCAGGTCCTTCTAGATTTGTATTGCTCTTTCTGGTAACATTATGAACATGCATATCGTGTTCCTTGTTCCAGTGTCTTTGACGAACCCGCATTGTTCTTGTCCTATCTCCGGTTTGATTCTGCTGTACGATCTATTCGTCAGAATTCGGATTTTTTGTTACATGACTCGTTAGGATGATTGTCCGATGAAATTCACATTCGTTTTCATCTGATTTCTTAGGTAGTGCCATGAAAATAGATCTACTTAAGTCTTCCGGTATAACACTACTGTTGGCGATTTCATTTATTATTTCTGTGATCTTGTCTATGCCAAAATGACTCAAGGCTGTCACCATTTCTGTTACAATTCCGTCTGGCCCTGCTGCTTTGTTTGTATTCAATTTTACTAGTACAGCTTCTACTTTGGTTTTTAAATTCTCAGAGCCGTCGGTAATTCCGTGTATTGCCGGTTGTTCTCTTTCGTCGTGGAAGAGTTCTCCAATATATTCGTTCCACCGATGAAGAATATTTTCCTTCTGTAATATGAGCGTTTCATCCTTCGATTTTATGCAGGCTGTTGTCTGTCCTGTAAATTCCTTTTATTTTTTTCATGCATATCTCCTTTGTTGATGGTACACAACCTCTCTTTTTCTGCACATCTTTTGTTAAGCCACTTTTCTTTATCCTGCATGCATTTAGTCCTTATTTCTTTGTGTAGTTTTTTTGTATTCCGTTCCGTATTTTTGTGTCCTTTGTATCCTGTCGAGAATCTAATCAGTCATCATCCATCCGTTTTTTTTCTTCTTCGTCCATTCTCTTTTGGGATAATATCGATTCAAGTTCGCTTTTTAATATTTCCGGTCCGTCGATATTTCTATGAATTTCCAGCTACTTCTTTCGTCGTAGAAGAGTTCACTGATATATTCGTTCCATCACTGAAGTACTTTTTCTTTCTCTAATATCATCCTTGGATTTTATGTATCTTGTTGATGAACATGTCTTGTGTCTTCTTATTTTTTTTATATGCATATCTGCATAATCATTCTTTCTATTTCTGCATATTTTTCGCTGAGTCATCTTTCTTTAGCCTGTCTGCATTTGTTCTTTATTTCTTGGTGTAGTTTTCTGTATTCAGTTCCGTGTTTTGACATTGTTTTCTGTCTGCTTTGCATAATGCCGAGAATCTCATCTGTCATCCACTCGTTTGTTTTCCTTTGCGATGATCTCGATGATGAATTTAGTTCAATGGCTCATTCGGTTGATTGTCCGGTGGAGTCCGCATTCGTTTGCGCCTGGCTTCATAGGCTGTGCTATAAAAATAGATCTGCTTACGTTTTCCGGTATCTCACCACTGTTGTAGATTTCATTTATTATTTATGTGATCTTGTCGATACTGAAATCGTTTAAGGTTATCAGCATCTCTATTACAATTCCGTCTGGCCCTGCCGCCTTGTTTCTGTTCAATTTGCCCAATGCTGCTTCATCTTCGGTTTTTAATATTTCCTATCCGTCGATATTTTTGTTTATTGCCTGTTGTTCGCTTTCGTCGTGGAAGAGTTCACTGATATATTCGTTCCATCACTGAAGTACTTTTTCTTTCTCTACTAGCATCGTTCCGTCCTTGGATCTTATGTAGCCTATTGATGAACATGTCTTTTGTCCAATTAGTTTGCTTATTTTTGTATGCATATCTCCTTTATCCGTGATACGCATTCTTTCTATTTCTGTATATTTTCGTTGAGCCATTCTTCTTGAGCCGGTCTGCATTTCTTTCCTTATTTCTTTGAGTAGTGTTCTATATTCTGTTCCGTGTCTTGGTATTGTTTTTTCTTTCTTTTTCATCTTGACAAGAATCTCATCTGTCCTCTACGCGTTTGTGTTTCTTCGTCTATTCTCCTTTGCGATGATCTCGTTTATTGATGTCGCTAAAGCGTCTCTTAGTGTGTCCCACTTCGAGTTTCCATCTGCATTTTGTCTCTCGTATCTTTATTTCACATTGTCCATGTATTTCTCCTTCAGGTTCGGGTCGTTCAAGAGTCTGTCTTATTGCAATTTGGGTGCTTCTTTAGGCCTCTTCAGTTTCCATAGTTTCATTCTAAGTTTACATATAACTGGGAGGTCATCTCGTCCACATTCGGCACTTAGATTGGTTTTGCAGCGTACAAATGCATTCCTGAATTTCTTGTTGATAGTTCTGTAGTCGATTTGTTTTTTGTTTTTTTTGTTTTTTGGGTTTTTTTTTATTAGGTTGGTGCAAAAATGATGACGTAATAATGTCGTTTTTTGACGTTAAAAAATACGTCAAAAAACGACATTATTACGTCATTATTTTTGCACCAACCTAATAATTTCTCCTCCTGAGCTACATTTTTAATAAGATCTGAAAAACGTAACATTGCACAATATATCAGTTTGTCAGTAGGATATTGGACACTGTATTATAAAAAACACCAACGATTGGAATGATATCTCACTTCAATCAATCATTTATATTGGATAGATAGATAGATAGATAGATAGATAGATAGATAGATAGATAGATAGATAGATAGATAGATAATGTGTGCATCGTCTAAATATTCGTGTGGTTTGCATAAAAATGAAGTAGATGTAAAACAATTAGATGCTTGTTTATGGGTTCCTCATACTCTGAACCGAGTACACCTGTCTGCCAGGACGACTAGCCAAACCTTATTATAGACGTCTGCTCAATCCACGTGTGGGTCATACTATGTTGAGAAGACCGTGGTTTCTTTGTGAGATCGCATAATCTGATGTCATCGATTTCTTGATCAATGCCAGTACACTCAAACCCTCAGCCACGATAACTTGTGACTCCGTGCTAACCTTGGAATTATCATCATATTAAGTGATAATTTCAAGTATACTGAGTACAATGATAGACACCTAGACAAAACAGAGTGTACACTGACCAAAACATTGTACAACAACCAACATAGGTATGCTGGCCCAAGTCTGAGTATATATGTTATGGGGAAACACACCTATTCTATAGTTAATAGACTCTCCCACCTATAATAAGTAGGAGTAGTAAGAGTAACGGAGTCGGTCGGTCAGTGAGTCGATGTTGGTCGACCGGCTGATCGGATGAACTCTCTGCCTTCGGACGGGGAGGAACCCGAACGAGGCTACGCCGAAGGGCGGATTCTCTTTCGGGGATGTAAACCGTCCCTGAACCCGTTTATACGGGTTCAATGGGCATATTTTTGGCCGAGCCCACGGGCTCGGAGATCCCACGGACTCAGAGATCCCACGTTAAAAAGGCCTTGTGCCACATGACGCCCTCGTGGTGGGTTGATTGAATATCGTCGGTCAGTGAGTCGATGTCGGACGACAGTTAGTCGAATACGAAAGTATCAGCGACCACAACAAGATTACTCTGCGTTATACCTATTATATCAAGTTCCTAACGTTTTGTACGTCGAACCTATTTTAGGACCGACTTAGTACAAATACAAGCCTCCACTGCGAAATAACTCCGCAACAATATAATAAGGTCATAATCTGTCTTACATATCTACCATTCGTTCTTGCTTTGAATATTGCTGCTACATCTGGTCTGGTGCTCCTGCTATATATTTAGAGATTCTTGATAAAATCCAAAGAAGAATATGCAATGTGACTGCTCCTGACCTGGCATGTAGACTTCAGTCATTTTTCCACCGCCCTAATGTAGCTTCCCTCTGCCTTTTCTATATATACTTTCATGATAGTACTAGATTGGCAGTTCGTGCACATATCGATATTCATATTAGTAAAAGCAAAAATATAACTATAAATATTATTAGTGCTCCTGCTATATATTTAGAAATTCTTGATAAAATCCAAAGAGGGATCTGCAATGTTATTGATTTTGAACTGGCATTTTGCCCCCAGACACTTTTCTATCGTGGTAACGTAGCTTTCCTGTGCCTTTCCTATAAACAATTTTCATGTTAATTGTTCTGATGAACTTTCCTCTATGGTACGTCGACTTTATAAATTTAAGCGAAGCGCTAGATTAGAGGCAAAGTCTCGTCATTTTACAGTTGAAATCGTCAGATATATAACCATAAGTTCTATAATAACTGTTGCTTCTATCGCACTTCTCACTTGAGAATTCTCTCCTCGCTTCTTGCTCCTCAAAAACTTAAATGCTACGCCAATCTTTACCTTCTGTCTTCTTAATTCCTGTTCTTTTATTAATAACTAGCAGTAGAGCCCAGCGTTGCCCGGGGATGTAACAGTAAGAGATAGATCAAGTATCGACCATCATAAAGACTGAAAAATAAAACTGACAAAGATTATTGTTTAAGGTTGACGGACACGCATGTCTTAATTAGTTTTTTTTTTTTTTTTACGAATTGGTCAAACCCAAATTCAAACAAAAACATTGTTTACAATCGTTATGAGTCTATCGATTGGTGAATAGAATTTTATTATAAACAATTGTCTTGTAAATGGAATTTTTAAAGCATTCTGAATGTAAATAAAAAAAAAAAAGTGTGCAAGACAATAAGAAATACTACCTGCCGAAAAAAAAGTGGATGTTTGTTTTATCGGCTGAAAAATGTAAGAAATCCGATCCCATATATAAAGGAACACACACACACACACACATAAACAACCTGGGTTTTTTAACCTAAGTCACTCCACGAAATCGCTAAAACATAGAGCATAGTCTGATGAAAAAGACGCCAAAGTTTATGAAAACAAAATTTTATCGTCAAAATGCTTATGTTTTTATAAAGAGGATAGACTAAATATTTTTTTAATTATTTTTTAAAAAATTTTCCATCTTTTTAGAATATTCTAAATTTTGATTTAAAAAACCTTGTTTCTCTTTGTCGCAACATGGGGTAGTAAATAACACAGATAATTTTTAGCGCATTTTTTTGTATTTACACACATTAATTTGGAAAATCTTGCAAAAATAAAAATAATTGTCAGATGTTAATGAAACTTTCAGAAACTATTCACAAATTATTATAAATATTTTTTTTTATTAAAGTCATGGCAGAAATATTTTTTTTTATATTTATTAACACCCCCATAACTAATTTTATGAAAAACTCTAGAAATTCGAGACCGTCGGTTTTAGTGATTACAATAGTTAAAAGCACAATGCTTTGAAGAATGCAAATCATGTTTTTTTTTTTTTTTGTTTTGTTTTGGCTAACGTACCTGAAAATCAGCTGTGAATTGTAACATACAAAACTCAATAAAACAAATATATTATTTAGTTTCAAATGCTTTTATTTGTTTTAATTTGTTTTTATGAATATGGACAATATTTTCTGAAAGCAAAAAAATTTTCAATGAAAATTGAATTTTTAATACAATTATTTCTTATTTCTTTAATTTTAAAAGATTTTTTTAAAAATGTTTAAATTGAATTTTAAAATATTTTAACATTAGTTAAAAAGCAACATCAACCTTTCAAAATGTCCATGTGAGATTGTCATTGTCTAGCGCTTTGAAAATTGTATAATTTGGACCAATCAGATTAGCCATGGTAATTAAGAAATGTAATGTTTGTGTTTATAGTCGGACAGTAATTATCAAGTACGGAAGACCAACCAGAATACAATTTAGTTGCATTATTTGAGTTCAGCATTGTTCTCCGCTGTTAAGCCCTTTACTTTTGCGAAACACGTATGGAGAAGTTAATTTGAGTTTTCAATTTACCTACAAGTAACAGTATCATCTTATGAAATTTAACTACTGCTAAAATTTAATTTTTATATTAATCTCAGTTATGACATTTTTCCATAAATGAAATATCAAAATTAATAATAAAATGTATGGAAATACAAATAACACAGTAAAATGTAATAAATGTACAAGAAAGGTACATAAATTAATTAGATACCTTTTTCTTATGAAATTTAATCTCACTATTAACAGTCTTATTTTTTAATTTCTTTATATTTTCCATAAAGCATCGTAAACGTAAAAATGAAAGCTAAGTACAAAAAAATAAAAATAAAAAATTAGAGCGCTGAAACTTTTCCTTAAAAGTAACAAGGTAAATAATTTGTTCACTTAAATAATTTCACTTCCTTCCATCCGTAGAAAGAATTCTCCTCCCGTAAGTTATCTAAACGTCATGAATGTGCCTTTCGTCAATCGTCAAGCGACGCGAAAGGTTATGACCTGCTTTGTTTTATTTTCAAATTACATTTTTTCGGCGCAGAAGCTAAGTTAAGCTTGGTTCAAAATATTTTAAATAAACAGTATAATTTCTGTTTTTATTAAAATCAGTTTTGAAAAAATGATAATTGATTTTTAAAAGAATATCAAAGTAAGATTTTAATCTTTTTTATCAAATCGAAAAAAATGATTGAAAATGATTGATTATCTGCCCTTTTTTTTACCAAAAAAAAACAATATTTTTAACGAAAATTTCAGACGTGCTAGGAACGATTAAAAATGTAAAAAAATACCCCAAAATACTTTGATCTTTCCTCTTTAATAATAATATGAACATTAGACGATAAAATTTTGTTTTCGTCAAGTTCGGCGTCTTTTTCATCATGCTATGCTCTTTTGTTTACATTTTCGTGGGTGAGTTCTCCCCTTTCATTCTCACGATGTGTCTTAATCGTGTTTTCAAATTGATTTTATTAAAAACAACTGTATTTTTCCCATTTTCGGCCCCGTTAGAACCACCACAAGGTAATTTTATGTAGTCCTGTGAAGTTTTGTTGAAATCGGCTAAAAAATGTAGGAAATTCGATCCAACATATAAACGTTACAGACACACACACACACACACACACACACACACACACACACACACACACACACAACCTGCGTTTTATAATAAGTAAGATGTTTTTCTCATATTCTCTAATACTCGGTAACCCTTTACATCTTACTGGCTTTTATTGCCTTGGCGAAATGAATAAAAAAAAATGTTAGAAAAGATATTTTCTTTAAAACTATAAATGTCCATCTACTATCCATTAAAAATTCTTAAAATTAAAGTCACTACTAATAAAGTGAAAAATCCACTTAACACCTGTGTGTATAAATCTGCAATCTCTAGTAATTTCATTTGGAGTTGGTCCTTTAAGCGGTTTTCGAACGGTTTCGTCACTCACGTAGTCTGAGTAGACCCGGAGCATGGTTTGCATGCCTCCACAGGCCAATAACATCTCAACTAATAAAAAAAAAACAGATCATAACGAGATTCGAACTCGCATCTTAGGGTCAGTAAGCGAATACTTCAAACAATCCCGCCACGCGACAATATGGCTTTACGCACTCAAATAAAAGAGTTAAGATCGCTGGGAAACTTCATTCATGGCGAAGGGCACTAAAACAAATGCTGAAAAACATCTAAACATCAACTGAGATTTCTGTCCTGCTGACGATCTCTTACGATAGGAATGCCGTTCCCTGTCCGCGTAATTAATGTCTCCCAGTTTGTAAACATTCTGAAACTCTTGACATCAAGAGAACCTTGTCAGTTCCTTATCTGATGGTCTCTCTCTTGGAGATGACTTTCCTATAAACGATCAAGTCATTTTAACGCTGCCGCACAAGTGAGAGCAGTTCTGCGAAAATTAACCCGTAGAAGAGAGGTACAATGATAGAATTCCTCGAAGCTTTCATCGTTGCAACATGTTTTTCGCTGAATATAAAATGGGCAAATAAATGGGTATGTAGCCCCCCCCCCACGAGGGTTGCATGTGGCACAAGGCCGAGTTTATCGTGGGTTTCCCGAGCCCGTAGGCTCGGCCCAAAAATGCCCGTATAACCTGTATAAACGAGATCGAGTTGGTCATTTCTCCCCGAACGAGATTCTACCCTTCGGCGGAACCTCGTCCGGGTTCCTTTCTGCTCAGAAGCAGAGAGTTCGACCGTCAAGCCGATGGGCAAATAAATGGGTGGTTTCTCGTTTCCAAGTATTCCCGTCTGATAAGGTAGATAGCTAAACTCTGTTTCAAACGCCTGCTTAGACACATATGTGTTTCTTCAATGCTCACAGAACCAAGCTGTGTTTTATTCTGCAGTGGAAAATGTGACACAGGATCTAGCTTAATTGCTGCTTGATAGGGCGACTATTAAGCTAGTTTGAATATCGAAAGATGCCTTCCCGATTCTAAACAAAGTATTATGACAGGAAAATATTTTCGGAAACAAAGATAAAATACAATTATATTACTGTGAATGCTGGATAGTTCCCTCACAGATGAAGAGGAGTCTTGAGTCAACTGAGATATAGTTCTAGAGAAAAATACTGAAAATTCTATGAATAGAACATGTGAACAATTAAAACGTTTTAAGAAAAATGGGAACAAAAAAGGCACTTATACTTAAAATCAAAAGGAAACAGTTAAAAAACTGCGGAATTTTACTCAAATTTATCCAGTCTGATAAGTGGCGACATATCATTGTACGTGATAGTGAATATATAATTAAATAAAATGTAACTGTACTTTATTTTTTGAAGAATAAAATCGATAAAAAAAGGCGGAAATTATTTACAACACAACCTTATAGTTAATTCTGTAAATAACTCGTAATTTTCCATCAATATTGCTTCATTTTGCCGTGTGACTACATACCATAAACAACACAAAATATTTTTTCAAAATAAAACCTGTATTTATTCTAATTCATCCTATATTAACTAAACTAGAAAGAACACTGAAGACAATATATAACTGGAAAATTAAGAACGAAATGATATACCGTATGTACTCGCGTATCATGCTACCTTTGAAGATCTAATTTTGAAGCTAATTTTGCTACAGTAAATGGATATATAGTTTGGTCAACGGCGTAGCCAGGACCAACAGTACATACGCTACTTTTTGATCACGTGTATGATGCGACGCCTTTAAAATTAGGTTCAAAATTAAGACTTCAAAAGCCGCATGATATGCGAATACATACGATATCTATATTTTAAATGGGATGTTTGAAAGCCACACGAGAATAATACTATGACAGTGTACCATATTACTGATGGGGTTTAGAAATTACTCTTAGATTCAAAATGTAAGAAGCATCTTAATAGGTGGGAGGCTCCGAATTTTTCTCAATATGCAATCAAAATAAAGATGGTGGACGGAAAAACATTTGAAGAGCCAAAAATGCAAACGATGTGGTTTTAATAAACTCGATGGGCCTGGAACATTTCTTCTAAAATATAAATAAACGTTTTTCTGCTAATAGTCAGTCAGTTATATGCTATGCTTAGATGATCATGTATCTTTCGATACATGACTGACTAGGCAGATTTTTTCCGCAATAGGTTGCCATTTCTTTCTGCAGTAAACCAGTTGCTATCCAAGGTTATACTACCTGGTCTGTCCTGATATTTGCCCATACCTGGGAGGAAAAGAAGAGGATGCATACCTTTCCCAACGGTATTAGCATGTAAGAGAATGTAATTCATTCGACTGGAATTTGAAGTCGGCTCTCCGATTCCTCAATCCGAGACACTATCTATTACTCCCTAATAGTACTGCTGTAAATTCACTGATACCACAAGCATTTTATGCAATTCTTTTTTTTTCTCAATTTCTGTCTCACCCTAACGTTATTTTTTTTTTCTATTTAATCCCGCTCTCTTTTTCTTTTAAAACTATGTCTCACACTCTTTCATCTTTCCCTCGTTCTCTTCCATTTTTTCTCCGTCCCCATCTCTCTATATTTCCCTCTGCTTAATGACACAATTCTTTTTTTTTTTTTTTGTTCCACGCCTTGAATTTCTATCAGTTCTCTGCTTACGCCTGACATCGCGAATCCCTAAGAACTTCTCCTTCGCCCTGATCATCACAAAAATAAAGTAAATAAATAAACAAATCCATCCAATCAACAGCCTCCTAAGAAGTCACATGACAGTTATCAACCAACCACCCAATGCTATTTAGATTCTTATCTCTGGCGGCGTTCTCTGTGAATTATCTAATTTGGACAACCTGTCAGCTATGTATCAGTCCCGCTCCACAACATCTCAACACCCTTACCAAGATCATACTTACCTCAAGCACCCATCTACAACACCCTAAATTCTCTTCAACTTCTACCCGCCTCGCACTGACATCAGCCACCACCACTACTGCTGCGACATTCTCAGAGTTCCCTAAGCGATAACACACAAAAATAATGGCAATCCAAGATGGTGGTGTCGATTCGTATCAGTATTTATTCAGACGTTGATTTTGCTACCAGCCATCCATCTCAGTCAAATCTTTCTTTTTTGGAGTTTGTATTTTTCGGCTTTTCTTTGTCGCTGCACTGGTTTGGCCCAAGTCGACAGCTGTCCTGTTGACGGCCGACTGGCCAGCGAGCATGGCTCGAAGATAAACGAGTCGAATGTTCAGTCTTACTGAGCACGTGTCGAACACCCACGATTATTTTGTGTATATAATATGCATTGAACCATCGACATTCATAATACCGGGTTGCTGAAGACTGAAGATCGTTGACTTGGTTCTCCAACATGGGCCAAAACTGTTAATAATAATAAAAAAAAGAATAGATGTTCATTATTAAGACTAGTTGGACGGCAAAGTGTTTAAATTCAAAATCTAAATTTTAGTATACTAAATAGATAAATAATTATTAGAAAATATATTCCGTTTAAATACAGAAAGACTCGTAAAATAGACTTCAAATGTCACACATTTCGGCTTATAATCTTTTCTTATCAGTTCTCTGTCCATTTCAATTTCTTTCAAACTAGCTTAAAAGTCGCCCTATCAGGCAGCAATTAAGCTAGTTCCTGCGAAGGGTTCTTGATTGGGACTTTGACCTGTTCAGGAGTTTGAGTTTTTTTCCTATTCTCACCATTGGAAGATCTGGCTGCTGTTTGATCTGGGTTTTCATTTGCACGAGACTTTCTTTTCCTCGTTGCAGCCTTGGCTCTTTTGATTGCAATCTGGTTCCCTGTTGGTGGAGATTTCTTTTTGCGAGGCATACTGCTGCCGTATGCGATAGGCAACAATAAACTACGGAAGAGCTCAAAATTAATAACCGCATTTGAGTATTGCATTAACATTTAAGCTTACCTTTTAAAAATTCAACGATAATTTTTCTCCTGTCACTTAACTTAAAGGCAATTTGATGTACGTAGGTCCTTGCTTTCCGTACAAACAATTATTTTTATTTAATGAGTGACTTTTGCTAGATTTCGTAATTAAGTTCAATTATTCCCAAATTGATTTCCAAGTTATAAAAATTGTTATCGCGCAAAGAAAATTCGTCGCAAAAAATTACGTAAAAAATCGCCCAAAATATTCACAGTAATGAAAACGTGGGAATCCAAAATTTCAGGATTGGGGGTTCGAATCGTGCTAGTAATGCTTTAATTTGCTCACGGAGACGGCCTGATTCCCAAATAGTATGTTATATTGGGCTATGGCCTCCAGGTTGAAAAGATGTTACACACTGATATTCGCATTTATTTATACAGATTGTATGTGCACATGTTTACACAAAATTTATAAAAGTTTAATAATTGTATTTATTATCGAATATCTTCTGAAATATTCAATAAATTTTTATAATTAACTGATTTTTTTAAAAGGTTTAAAAAGAAACGCGTTTTTTGTCGAAAAAATAGTCATACAATCTTTGCTCTCAGTCCATTTGTAGCATTTTTTATATGAATTCATTTTCAGTAACCATTCAATTTACTTTGTATCCAGCTCTAAGTTGTCAAGTTCTAGGTAAAAATAAATAGATACGAACTGATATCGATATGTGATTTTTTTTATCTATTGATAAAATGTTTATCTATAGACAGCATGCTATTCCTGCTTAGCTATTGATATCATTCTATTTATGTCTTTACGAGCTATTTTCGCTGGTTCTCAAACTGCATGAATTTAAACGTCCTACTAGGTTGGCATCTCTTCTACTATCGAAACAGCTAAATTTAGCCATCTCTCAACGGCTTCTTATCTCGCACCTTCCGTCGGTGGAACTTATCCTATACTGGGTTGTTTTCCCCGTGGCTAAATCTTCCAAATTTCCAAATGTAATGTGAAGATATGTTTCTGATGGGTGATCCCTGTCAAACCCTCTTTATTCCTTATTTGATAGCCAAACACACCACTTAAAATCCGGTATTTAATACAAACTCATTCTGTAAGCAAATAATGAAATTTATTTTGAACCCGAGATAAACTTAACAGCTACGATTTTGAACCAGTCCTGAATCAAAAAGGGTATCTATCGCCTTCACAGGCTGACACTTTTTGATAAGTTAACTCAAGAGGAAATGTTATAAACAAAATGAGGATATGTTGTTGAAGTGTTGATTGATGAAATCACATGGGTCTTACTCTCTTTGAAGGTTCTGGACTGGTTGAAAAGAAATGATGATTTTTATTCAATGTTTCGTGGTGATCTGTAAACGATCCTTGTTGGGTTATATTGTCCAAGACATATATAAAGCACAAGCAAATGATAATAACGGTTGTGAATAAAATCATTTATAAATGTTTACTGAAGGTCTGGAACTTTTGTTAAATTAAATCATTTATCTTCTTTATACTAAAATATTTTCAAACATACTTAATGCAAGAATGTTTTAAATAGTAGTAATTCTTTTTACTCCTTTCAAAATGATGGTCGTGTCTTTATTTGTAATTGTTAGCAAACAGCTGTAATGTCAAAGTTTTCAGATAACACTTTTTGTTTGTTTTCTTACTTTACCGCCGGGTTAAATACCAGATGCGCTTTGAACGTCATGAAATAGGAAGAGAACAGAGGCAGTGGCAGTCAACAGGTCATGAAATTGCTCACAAAAGCGTATTGCTACTTGGAATGCCGGACACGCCTCCCTTTTAGAATTTTGTCAACAGAAATCTCTAAGACGAAATTTTATTTCATTATTTGAATGAGATGGCCGGCTAAAAGACGCAAAAAAAAAACGTCAGGGGCCCTTAAAAATCAGTAGTAAATCGACATTATCGGTATGAAATAAAGTTTACTTAGGAGGTACCTTTGTGTCATGTTCGATTCATATTTCAGCACTACTAAAATAGATTGTCCCATACTAAATATTTTCAAACTCGTAAAAAAATTAGGAAAATGATTCGTGGGAATAACTTATGCATATATTATTCAAAAGAAACACACGGGTTAAACACATATATATATATATAAATACAAATATAGATAACTATACTCGTTGGAAAAAACCCTCGAATTTTGATTTGCCAATAATCAAATCAATCTCGAAAAAAAAGGGTTTAAAAAAAGTAAAGACATTAGCGAGAAATATGAAAGTCTGTCGTCCCACTCGTAAAAAAATCGCATTCAGATACAGGTCTGAAGCCCAAATAAAAAAACCCGATACGAGTAAACAACTAACTAACAAAAGAGCTCAATACAACCGTAGAGCCGACCTAGAAAAACCTAGTGAGCCAGACAAACCTACCTAGGTTTCACGTAAGCGGATCGTCAGGGAAAGCTGGCTAAAGAGGCAAAGGGAAACGCATATTTGTGGGCAATAGCCAAAATTATACCACATGACCAAAAGTAAAACACAACACCGGGTTGGGGGGGGTTAAAATATTTATTCAACTAAACATTCCGTTTAGGTGAAACCTAGGTAGGTTTGTCTGGCTCACTAGGTTTATCTATCTATATATATATATATATACAGTATAACCCGGATATAAGAGAGTTGTCGGGACCGGAGAAGAAGTATCTTATATCCGGGTTTCTCTTATATCCGGGTTTGGTCTATTTTGTTTAGGTAAGTATGGGCTCTAATTTGGTACCAGAGAAAATCTCTCTTATATCCGGGTCTCTTATATCCGGGTTACACTATATATATATATATATATATATATATATATATATATATATATGTGTGTGCGTATGTGGGGGTGCAAATACATAACCATTGTAGTTAACATGGAAGCCATTAGAAGTAGATGGATTTTTTACCGGCTGTTCCTTGAATATGACCTCCAGATAAATTTAGATATGTTCAATATATTTGAACAAACAAAATAAAGATAAAACTTGATATAATCACCAATAAGGATATATATTCAAATCAATGTAATTCGAACAATGTTTCATGCTAGACACACTCTCCTCAAGTTGCTGGAAGACTAGAATGACCCAATCTTTACCAAAACATACATAAAACAGATTTAACAAATAATCATTTTGAGAATGAAATAGGAAACATAATAATCTATAGTAGGCACGGTGGAGTAATGGATAGCGGCTCGGATTGAGGAATCGGAGAACTGAGTTCGAATTCCAGTTGAATCCATTACATTCACTTACGTGCTTATACCATTGGGCAAGGTATGAATCCTCTTCTTCTCCCATTCAGATATAGGTAAATAACAGGACAGGCCGGGTTCTCTAGCCTTGGATGGCAACTGATCTACCGCAGAAAGAAATGGCAACCTACTGCTGGAAAAATCTGCCTCGTCAGTGATGTATTGAAAGATATATGATCGCCTAATCGTGAATGTCACATAACTGACTGAATAATCTCCCTTTTATCGAACTCTCAAATACACGACTGTGGGTCAGACTCGGTTTTATTTGAGAAAACCAATGTATATATCTAGATACCCAATTAAACGTTTTTGTATAAACATAAGAATTCAATAGAGTATATATATTAGTACATATTAATCACTTTCTACATATAGATATGGAAACAGACATTTGTAAGTAAAAGTGCGTTCGCATAAACATATTCGCATTTTATAAGATTTATTTTGTAAAAAAGATAGAGAAAGAGAGAAAGGGAATCTCGATAAAATGAAAAAAAAAGATAACTAACGCATGCGCAGATCTTAATGCGCAAGCCTTACTCAAACTCACTTAGTGCCATTAATGCAACAAAAATACAATATATAAAAAAAAAAATCCAATAATCCATACAGAGTAAAAAATAATAAAAATATCTCGACTGTAAACAAAATTAAAGAAGAGACAAATTCGTTAAAACGTGTCATAATCTTGTTGTTAGAAAAAACGCTCTCCTTATAAAAATTACAGAAAAAGTGCGATTTAGATCCGGTATCTTTTAACTTGTAAAGAAACCGAAGTAATTTGTATAGCGAGGTGAGAGCTGTAAGTATCTCACATCAGCCTTTCTGTAAATGATGTTTATTTTAATTTGCAGTGTTTTGCAGATTCTAAAAGCCTACGAATATGTACGAAAAACAAAAGGAATATTATTGGGACTAATTGAAATCTGTCTGGATTGAACTTGTTGCTATTATTCTACGAATATTATTTGTCTACGAAACATTTGGAAATGACGGATTTTATGAATTTCACCTACGCACAGATACACTGATATTTAATGACATAAGCCTAAAGAAGTGATTATTGAAATGAAGCCACGATGAACATTTATATATATATAAAAAAAACGGTTTTAACCCAGCACGCGATCTCAGTGACAGACACTTTTTTATTACATTACACTTGGATGTTGCAAATTTTATAAGTATTTTTTTATCATTTCACCCCAAGCAAAGCAATAAAGCCACTAAAACGCAAAAGGTTACTGAGTGTGAGTGAATATTAGAAAAATAAATCATTTTTAAGGAGAGAGAAAACTAAAAGAACAGGAATTAAAAAAGACAAATGATAACGATTGACATTGCAATTAAATTTTTGAAGATCAAAATTGACTGGAAAGTAAAACACCGGAAGAGTTCAGCAAGCGACAAGTGCGAGAGAAGAAACTTTTAGCTTAGAACTTACGGTTATATCTAGCAATTTCAACTGTAAAATGATAGGACCTCATCTCCAATCTAGTACTGCGCTTAAATTCGAGATACCAAAAAGGAAAGATCATCAGAACAAGTACCATGAAAATATTTATAGAAAATACACATGGAAGTTACGGTATGGCGATGTGAAAGTGACTGAGGCCGAGATGCCAGGTCAAGACCAATAACATTGCGCACTCTTTGGATTTCTAAATATATAGCAGGATATGACAGATATGACAGCAATATTCAAGTCATAGGCGAATAGTAGACGTATAAATGTGTAAGATAAGATTCTGGTGAGAAAAATTATCTAGCACGACACAATAAACGAACTTTCCTAGCAGCAGACCTAGCAACTAATTCAATATAATCTTTCCACTTCATGTCACTACAATCAAATGGATTTATTACTATGATTGCAAAGCGGAAGGATTTCATCAAAGGACTGAATATTTAAACCCAGGGATTAATTAGTAGTAATAGTTATTTATATTTATAATGTTTGCTGAATTCGAAATTGGGCATTTTCTTTGACTCAAAATAATCCTAACAAGGTTAGTGATTTTAATTCAATCATTGCAGATTTTACAGTGGCAGCAAGATTTAATTAAAGTCAATCCTTGTTGAATTAATTCGGCTAGATTATTGCACTCAAAAGGAATTTCTGTCGTTCAAAAACAGCCCCATTTAAGTACTGTATACCTGATGAATCTCCCAAGAATTAATACTTTAATTTTTATGGCCGTTCAACTGGGAAGAGACCGTTTATAAGACCTTCCTAAGTGTTGGCGATAATATAAATATTCTATTCGTATTCTATTTTTGAGATATAAGTTCCCCTTGATCAGCATCTTCCCACGAATCGACGCTTTGTGGAACTGATTCCAAAGAAGATGCTTCCCCGGTCACTAAAATATTAACTTGTTCAAGTCTTTATCTATAAAACATGAAATCTAAAATTTCAGCTTGGACATGATTTTGTGGTTCGTTTTCGTCAATAAATTAATGGAAATTTTTAATAGAGTTTCTTTTGGGATCAACACACCTTTGAATTCACCTGGCTTGGTTCGTCAATTTTCGGAACTTTCTATAAAGAATTGGAATCATATTGTTTATTCAAAAAAAAAAAAGAAAAATGATAAAAATAAAAAAAGACTGAAACTCATGATAAGCAAACACATCTTTCCTAAACAATAAAATTATGAGTGATCATCAAAAAATGGCGCTGCTATGATTTACTAGATTTTCTTTTCGTTTTGTACTTTTTAACACTTGGAGGTTATCGGTTTATTTACTATTTGCTTAGCCTGACACAAGATCTTCAATTGGAGAGTTTCAAATAAATAGAAATGTAAATTGATGTAAAAGGTAAATAATGACTTTTATATCTTCTAGTTCATCTGTCTCATCACAAATGATGACAATATTAAAATAATTTTGCAAACTGCACAGTGCATACTTATAAAATATCAAATAACTGAGTCTACATTATCTTATATTCAGTAACACTTAACATTCCATTCACCAGTGAATAATTATGAAGTATTATTGACCGATTTTAACATAAAATTATATTTCTACTACTTCTCCAGAAGTGTCCTAAACACCGCCTCCATTTCCCTGCTTTTTCTGTAGCAGTCTCACAACCAATCGGTTTTGAATTTATATCATTAAATGTAAAACCAGCCAAATAAATAAAAATCAATATATTAGCATAGGTACCGACACTTTTTCACTGAAAAACAGCATAGCATGATGAAAAAAGTCCCAAACTTAATTAAAACAGTTTTATCGGCAAAATGTTTGTTATTATTAAGTGCAAAAACCAAAGTATTTTTTGATTATTTCATTAAATCATACATCCTTTCTAACACGTTCAAAATTTTAGTTAAAAATCTTGTTTTTGTTACGTCAGTGGTTGACATTATAATTCCCATTAGTGTTTTTACGCTTTTTTTCCGGTGAAAAAACATACTGATTTGGAAATTCTTGCAAAAATCAAATAATTGTTGGATTTTAATGAAATTTTCAGAATTTATTCACAAATGAATTAAATTATTTTTCAATTTTTTTTAGAAAATTTTGGGAAATTTTCTTTTTATATATATTTTAAACCACCACGGGTCACTTACATAATTTCATGAAATTTTGAGAAATTAAATTTTCTTTACAAAATCATTTTATTTCTTAAAAGTACGACTTCTTGGAGAAGTTAAATTATCCATTTTTTTTTTTTAAATAGGATCCTCAATTACCGAAATCTTGCTCTGAATCGTAAACTAAAAATGCATTAAGACTATAACATTATTTAATTAGAAAAGCTTTTAATGGCTTTTTTAAAATAAGATATATTAAGGGTACTATTGTCTTAACAAAAAACTTTTTTCGATAAATAACGAATATTTACAAGAATTGTTTTCATTTTTTTAAATTTTATTTATAATAATTTATAATAATTTAAAAATAGTTTAAAATTCTGCATTACTTCCTTTCTTTTCGGTGATATTGTAATTAAGTGGAAACTATATTTACGAATCAAATTTGAAAAGCTTAATAAAAGTCGTTTATCACCAATATTTTTAAGATAATTTTCAATTTTCAATTTTTTTTTTTTTAGTTTAAAGTAAACATTACTATTTTCTGTGTATGGTATTCTATACATGCCATTATTATTAAAAGGTACTGTATGAGTTTTCCTCCCTTTACTGAGAAATTTGCTTGTCTGCAATTCGTTATTCATTGCATGTTTACATCTCAACAAGCTTTTCACATCATCTCTTCAAAGTTTTAAAACTTTAAAATTTAAAGTAAGTTTTCATTTTTTAAAATTTGTATTTCACTAAATATTTTCATTTTATCTATTTATTTTAGTGCGGGCCATACTTCAATTGAGTATTTTTTTTTTAGTTTGAATTTTTTAGAAGACATGTTTTTGTTAATATTTTTTTACTTTTTTCTTTTTTGTGATAATTATTTTGATATAAAGTCGTTTAAAAGACATTTTATTTAATTTTAAACCTAATGTTTATAATTATTTTTATACTTTATTTCATTCATATTGTTTAAATGTATTGGATTAAAATATAAGTTTAAACAATTACGTAAATAACAATAAAATTTAAAATATTATAAAAATTTAATAAATAAAATAACTTTAACATTTCATAACCACTATGATAACAATTAATAACAAAGAAGTTATTAAAAATATAAATTAATAATAAAGAAAATACTATAACATTTCATAAATTATTGAATTACCTCTATTATGGTATTTCATCTCAGTTATTAAATTTAAAAATTAATTTAAGAAAATTTTATAGTATTTTAAATTTTATTATTTTTTCAGAAAGCATCTTCAAACATAAGGCTATAAAGTTAAAGCAACTAAAATTCAATAAAATATTAGATAATTGCTGAAAATATGTTAATTTGTCAAAATTAGGAGGTAGTTATAAAAAATGTGTTCACTTCGATTTCGATTTCGTAAATTAATGTCAATTCTGGTCATCTATATTTGTCAACACCTTAGCCCGTCAGGTATATCAATCAACACCTCGAAAAAAAAAAAAAAAAAAAGGCCCCGGTTAAGAAATGATTGTATACTACATTTTTATGCTATAAGTAACATTTGTTCCAAAACACATTAATTTAGCTTTGAATTTGCTAATTTTCCACAAATAACAAAAGTCACAAATATATAATTTATTTTTGGAAGATTTTTAAAACCGATAATTAAATTTTGTTTACAAATGTGTTAAAATGTGAGGAAATGGGCACTGATATATAATGTTATGGTGAGATGCTTCTCCACTTTGTATACACAGCATATCATCATAATAAACAAACTGACGATTACCGAGGAAAATGCTATATAAACTCAAAGATTCGTAGAAACAATTTTATATTAAAAATAGTCATATCAAACGTATTTGTGCATTTGAACAATTCTGTTATTTATTTTTGCAGGTTCATTCGCTTAACCAGTTACGTGATAATTATACACAATCCTTGAATAAAAAACAGCTTACGAGCAAAGATGGTTTAAAAACGTGTCGGGAGAATCAAAATTTCGTGTTTATCAAATGCATGAAATGTGCTACAGAAACTTTGGGGACTATCTTTCGTCGTTTCGGACTCGTTCGTGATCTAAACTTTGTGTTACCGATCAAGAAACGCATCTACTTCGGATGGCCTTACTTAATGCAACCTAATGATTACAAAGCGCCTCGCAAACGTTCTTCGTGTCCCCAGCGTTTATCGAATTACAATATTCTCTGTGAACATGCCATTTACAATCGAACTTCAATGCGCCTTTTGATGCCGTCCGACTCAGTTTATATAACGATTATTCGAGAACCCTACAGCCATTTAGTGTCGACGTTTAACTATTTTGCTATGGGCCTCCTTCTTAATATAACACAGCCAAATGCCGTCGGTGAATACTTAGCTAACTATAGTAAGTACGAATCTATATACAAATCGAATCAAATGTCAAAATTACGGACATGCATTCCTGACAATTTTTCTCTAACTGAAAACCTGATGGCGCACTGTCTAGGCATGCCACTGGGTTTTCCCAGTGACAGACCATCAATTGCATCCAATACAGAAGCAGTCGCCAAATATATCAAGATGTTAGACGAGGATTTCTCTCTGGTGATGATAATGGAATACTTCCACGAGTCATTGATTCTACTTCGTCGTTTGATGTGCTGGACATTTAAAGACATCATTTACCATAAAGTCAATGTGAATAAAAAAGCCCCGACAGTGAGTAAAAAGAACCCAAATATTAAGATCAACTCTATAGGACATACAGTCCTATAGATTACATGTTATATGATTATTTCAATCGCACCTTCTGGAAAAAAATCGCTCTACAGAAGGACGACTTTTTTGATGAAGTTCGAAATTTTGAAAAAGTCCATAAAGATATCGATAAATTCTGTGCCAGTTTTATGGGTAATTTTGCATCCAATAATACATTATTCGTGCCATCTACGCATTGAAATGCTAAATTCAATTTTACGGCGTTCGAATGTAATATGTTGTCACATTATTTACTGTGGCCACTCCACGATAGATACGAAAGACAAATGAAAGGTTTATATCCAACGGTAAACCCAAATCAAATTCGAAATTACTGTTGATATCTGATGACATTCACAATACCCTTTTGTAAACATTTACTAACAGAATACTTGCACAACAGAAAAAATAAATGTATATAAAAATAGGAGCAAGGAAGTCCAAGACTATAGATTAATGCATTAAAATTTGTTGGTTTCTTTTTTTATGTCCCTTCAAGACGTGGGCGATCATAGCTCTCCACAACTTCCTATCTTTTGTAATGTAATGTTTGTTCCCTTACACTCTTCCAATCCCTGTTCTGCCATCGATTTACATATTTTCATTATGTGGTTTACTCGTAGTTTGCCCCTGAGCCTTCAATATGTCGTATGAGTGTCAAATTCTCCAAGCCGTCTTACCTCATTATTTGTCCCAGAAATTTCAATTCTCTTCTTCTGATTCTAAGTACAAGTGTTCTTTTCGTTTTCAGTTTTCTTAAAACTTCGTTGCTCACGTGTTCTAGCCAACATATTCTCAGCATCTTTCTGTAAAAACACGTCTCAGTTACCTCAAGTTTCTGCTTCATCTATGAAGGAATTTTCCAGCATTCACTGCCATATATGAGGATTGATATTACATAGCATTTCTGCTTATTTTTTATTTTTGTTTCTCATGAACTTTTCAAGTTTCTTAATATTTTGTTTCGCTTTTGGACGCCATCTTTCACTATTCCATTTCGCCTTCGGATTTCTGTTGTCTGTTATAAAACATCCGAGATATTTAAATTTCTGTATTTTGTATTTTCTTCAATTTAGTGCGTTAGGTTAGGTTAAGCTAAATTTGACATACGAAATTCGTGTTCGACTCGGCCAAGAAGGTTTAAAAAAAACATTTTCTGATCAGATCTTAGAAAAGAGATTGAACAGGGAATTTTTCAGCTCCTCCCCGTCAAATTATAATCATGGAGGACTTAATAAGGATATCAATATCAATAACAAGTTAAAAATAATTCAATAGAAAATTTAATAAATTAAAAATTATATATACATGCTTAACATGAAGCAGAAAAAATCACCTTTGAACTCGATGTCGACCTCGATGTAGCCTCGAGAGCAACTGAATGATTGGGTCAGGTGATTCATGTTCACGGTGGTCATTTCGACAGTTGGTCATTGATACTCCAAATGTAGTACTTGGGAGGATTAAAAACAGGAAAGTAAGAAGGCATCAAGCAAGGAAAAGTGACATGATCATGACGACTATCGGCCAACAACTACTAGAACATATCTCTGAGTACTTTGGCAGAAAACGTGCTAAAGACACAGCATGCATTTTCATTTCCTGTATATCACATTAGAATGTGCCATGTTAATTAATATCAGTGTGAAAGTGTGTGGCTTTGGGGCATTCTCCAAACGTGGATCTTCTTGTAAGGACGTGAGGCGTTTATATAGCTTCCTGTCATGCAGTTATCTCCCGTGTGCACAAACTAAGCTCAGCTGGGTCGACCAGCTGTTTACATGTCAGAGGCAGCCACTAGCATCGAGTGAGACCTGAATCGGTTGTGAGGACAAAAGTTCGATTTCAACTTTCCGAAGTACTTGTCTGCTCTGATTCTCTGGTGTAACACTGAGTGGAAAGTCAATTTTGGTATTTCTTGGACTGACCCCGGTATACCGGGGTCATGAGTGATCAACTACTCTTAGAACAATGCTGTGTCATTTTTTTAAGTTATGTTCACCCAATACAAGTCCAAAGAGGCACTCAAGGTAGATGGTCCCTGTGCGGATTTATATTAGCATAGGAAAGGACAAGTGTTACGGGCATAGAGCTGAAGCAGAGTTTTAAAGGAACCGGAAATGCAATCCTAAACAGGAAGCAAGTGATAAACTTTTACTCCTGTTCCAAACAATGGGGAGGAGTGTGAATCAGTCGGTAGGCGAAACTATCTATTTATATTGGCGAAAGAGAGAAAAAGTCAAATCAAATAAATAGTGAATAAAATTTCAGAGTTCAGGCGCAAACATTATGAGTACAAAGCTGAAGCAGACATTAGAAAGAACCGGAAACCCAACCCTAAGCAGGAAACAAGGGATACACCTCTACTCCTGTTTTAGTCCTGCTCAATGACGAGTCGCCCTTCTTACCTGAAACGAGCTTAGTCACCGATAACCCGACCATTCAGCAGATACTATATCTACTGCAATCTATAGCACTCGAAGAATCACCCGATATAAAGTTTTTTATTGACGTTAAATACCACTCAGACTATCTGGTATTTCCTGGCATTAATATGACAATGCTACAGATAGACAATTATGAAGATATACCATTACACACCGTGTATACACATGCTGTTTATTCGATTTTAGTTGATCCAAATGCTCAACAGTTGGGTACACAGTAATGACCAAATTTACAACAGTATCGAATTTCCCAAAATTATCTATTCATTAGATATGCGGACAGCGTAATGGTTATAAACGCGGAATCGAGTTCAAATTCCGACTTTGTCACTTGAGTTCACTTTCGCACAAATGCACGTGAAAAAGTCATGAATTCATGCGTTACATAGTAGTGCAGATTTGGTGCTCTTGCTTTGGGTGACAACCAGTCTAAGAGAAGGAAATCTCTGAAGACTTCCAGAGCGTCGAGAAAGTAACTGGAAACCACTCCTCTGTATTTCACAAGAATACATAAAAGTCCCGGCTAACAAAGAAAAGGAATCTCTGAAGCGTCATGATCACCTACGTCCGAAATGCATTATAACACACACAAACTCTCTCACACACAAACACACACACACATATATATATATATATATATATATATATATATACCTTGAAACTATATGGTATAATTGATCACCATCAGGGATGTTTATAGAGCTAGCAACGTACACTTGCTACTGACTGAATTGGTAAAGTAGTTATAAAATTGTAAAATATACAGTGAAAATAAAACATTTTCAGTCGGAATTCCATCTTGCATCAACGATTACGTCGTTTTTTTGTTGCTGTTGTTGATAACATCATATAGTAAAATTATATGAGCGAAATATATATATATATATATATATATATATATATATATATATATATATATATATATGACTGCCATAAACAAAAATTAGTTTTATTATTACCACTTATGATAATAAAAAGTAAAAAAATGAAAAATGGGCTAGCTAACTGGTTTCGTACTTCGCTCAACAGAGCTAAATCGAGGTAAGAGTAAATTGTATAATATATATATATATATATATATATATATATATATATATATATATATATATATATATATAACAATGGACAAAAGTGTATTGGTGGGAGAAAAATATTTAAATGGTAATTAGTTGGAGGCCTATATATAAAGTCCTGTTTTCGTAGTTTGAGGTTTTGTTCGTGCAGCTAGCTAAACTCCAACCTGAATCTGCTAGCAAAGTCAGCGACCCCAAGGCAAAGTTGTATAATATAGCACATTGTTATGCAGGCACTCCTGTTTCACATAATGAGTCGAAGGAGAACGAGGGGCAATTTCAGGTAATTAAAACACTTCGTAATAATAAATCTTTAGTAATTACGAAACCCAACAAAGGTACTGACGTCGTTATCCTTGACTATCATGATTATGTCAACAAGATGATGACAATTGTTGGGGATTCCTCTAAGTTTTTCGGTTAGGCCCAATAGATAAATTTGATTCTACATTATCTATTGAGGCCAAGTTCCAAAAACGTCTAGTTAAGTGGGTAAAAAGTGGAAAATTGTCCACTGATACTTCAAATTTAATTAGACCCTCAGGCTCCATTCGTTCTCGTCTCTATGGCTTACCCAAAACTCATAAAGTTGGTACACCATTGAGACCTATTCTATCTATGATTGGGTCTTCTCAACGCCGTGGGGCTAAATGGCTTTCCACTATACTGCAAGGTTCTAAATGCCGTAAGCTCGCGCACAATATCCCTGCTGACTTCCGATGTTAAAACCCGGAAATTAATTGGTGTCAGCAGGGAAAACACGGAAGAAGCATTGAAGGCTTTAAATATCACTCCTAAAGTATTAGCGAGGAGGACGAACGCCTTATGGGATATCCTTTTACCGAAGGAGCAACAAGCAAAGGAACTAGCGGGAAGTGTTTTGAACACGAAAAATTTACGCATGCAGACAGAGTACATGGACACACGTAGGACATAGGTTACCATCCATGGGGTACCCGTGGGTATCTCGGAGGAGAGAATGGGGGGGATTTTTCACAAAATACGGCGAAGTTAGTGAAGTAAAGGCCCTCATGAGTAAAGCGAATATAGCGCTGGAGACATGGAGGTATATATAACAGTGAACAGGAAGAACTTCCAAGAAATACCAAATATATTGTTCTGTCGAGACAAGAAAATGTTGGTGGTAGTGGAGGGCAGGAGACCGTGTTGTTGGTCATGTGGAGCTTCGGGGCACATGGCGAAGGAGTGCCCCGGTAAACGTATACAAGATCCACCTCGTCCAGCAACGAAAACAACAACAACAGCTTCAGGAGTACCAACGGAGAAGGAAACATCTTCAATGACCACGGGTGGGGTCTGGAAAGAGCTGAGGTGTCGAAAATCAACAAACTTCCCGTCTCCTTCACAAAAAGACGTGCCTCAGCCAAAGAGGCAATCATCACCGCAGAAGCGGCCAGAAAAGCAGCTAGAAAAGCAGCCACAAAAGAAGGTGCAGGCACAAAAGGAGGTACAGACACCAAAGGAGATGCAGCTAAAACAGCCGCACCAAAAACATCAGCGACAAAAACAACAGCAGCAAAATCAACAGCAGGATCAACAACAGCAACAGAAGATAGACACACCAATGGAGGTGGACAAAATGCCTCCACCACGTGCAGTATCATTGAAAAAGAGCAGAGAGGGAGAAGAGGAAGACCAACCACAGCAAAGTCACTCTTGCCCTAGTAGGGCGGAGAGGGGCGTGCACAAAACCAGGTCACTCTCCTGTTCCTGCTTCGCCAAAAGAAGCCAGTGTCTCGCGCAAAACTACTTAGACAAGATAGAGGGCAAATCAGTGGAGGAGCCTCGGAATTTTCCCCACGCCCCGGGAGTAATCACCTGTGTGAGGGACACGGGAGCTTACTTAAAAATATGAAGCCATTTATCTGAGGCAAAGGAAGCATACCCAAACATTAAGATGTTTGAGCTGGACAATTCGAATTTGAAGAAACTTAGGCATTTTTGTGCCGGGAGAGTACCTGTTTTGCTCCATACCTCTTTATATAGGGTTGTTAAACTAACGTACCCTACGGACATTGGTGGTATTGTCCTAGATGGTCGGATGACGACGGAGTTGGGAACAGGGAGCCTAGAACAATCCGTTGGGGTCCTTACTGACGCAGATTTTCGCCCGGTATGTGAGTAGGTTAATTCTTACTTTTCTACTTTCAAGCGTAAAAGATGTCAATCTAGTTAGCCACTCTGAATGTGAAGGGCTTGAGGGGTCGGAGTAAGACTGCCCGCCTGCTCTGGCATCTCTTGTCTTTCGGCGTGGTTTTTGCCGCGATCGAAAAGACCTACATTGCAGCGTCGATGCGTGTGTGCTATCTAACGACTTTATCGTCTATTCAGCATGTGGGGTCCGGCATTCCAAGGAAGTGTCTTTGTTGGTGAAGCGTACTCTTGATGCGAAGGTGGATCTTGTGCATACCGATGCCGAGGGCTGGTTGATTATGGCCGATATTGCCGTGAAAAGCGGTTCGTTCCGAGTCGTTGCGGTTTATGCGCCCAACGACCGGGAGGAGAGGGTCTCGTTTTTTCGGCGGTTGGGGCCGTTCCTGGTGGATTCAACGCGCCTAGTCTTAATGGGGTACTAGAATGCCATTCTGGACCCCAAGATAGATCGGGGGCGGAGTGCTAAAGGGAGAAGGGGCGATCGTAGCTTGGTTGATCTGATCAACGAATTTGGTCTCGTTGATAGATACCGGGTCGATAACCCGGTGGCGAGTGGATATGGACGTGGGCTCTTAGTTGGCCTTCTGACCGGGTGGTTAGCTACCTGGACAGGATGTTAGAGGAACCGACGTAGATTTGTTAGACTGTCCCACGTTCCACTGGGTAGGCTATTCGGATCAAAAACTCGTTTGTGCCCGGGTGGCGTTAGATGGTAGGCCTAGAATGGCTGGATACTGGAAGTTCAATCTGTTTTTACTGGACAGGCGGGACTTCCAGGAGCAGCTAACTAGCTTAGTGCAGCGGTAGCTAGTGGGGCGGCTATCGTCCGTGTCATGAGGGGCTGGGAATGCCACACTTGGTGAGCCACAAACACGCCTCGAGGTTGGCTTTCCTTCGCGAGTGTCGGTACGCTTTGACAATCATTCCTCGGTCCAGTGACCTTTCACGGCCTAGGAAGGTCTTCTATCGTCATTTTGTGGAAGGGGCCGCGAAGGATCCTCTACGTGAGCGGCTCGACTTGTCGGAGGAGGAGCTTCGCTCTTTCTGGTCTTGGGCGATTGACTCGGAATCGGCCTTCATATGGGTCTTGGTGGATTTGCCAGACTGCGTGGCCTTGGTTTAGAAGAAACGGCTTCGCATGCCTTCTACCACTGTCCCCGGTTCCGCCCCTCATGTGGCCATGTCGGCGAGTTGACTGTTCATCTCGCTCCAGAAAAGCTCGTGCTCATGGATCGCGCATACGCGTGTGACAATGTGTCTGGGCTGAAACGAATGGTGTTTCTGACGCTGCTCGCCCTGGCCAGAATGGTGATTTGGTCGACGCGACAGGAGGAAGTCTTGCGAGGCAACTGTCTTTCTCATCAGGATCTAATCCGATTCTTTGAGCATCAGCTCAGGATGAAGATTAGAACTAATAGAAAACGCTTGCATTCGGCAGTCATTAGCGAAAGGTGGGTGACTGAGGCGAGTTTGGTTCGTTTGAACGGTGCTAGCCTTGATTTTCTCTTTTAGGTCAACCTACGTCACATCGGGGCGGTTTCCTGTGAAGCCCTCCCCTTGGTTAGGTTAGACAAGCTTTTGTGTACCTAGTTAATGTGAGTAAGTGTTGTTCCAGGCCTGTTCCCGGCTACCTCTTTGGTTATGATCCATGTTGAGATTCCCAACCTCCCCAGTTTGTTCTAGCCCCCCACTTTTTTATCTCGACTGGGTCAGCTTTTTACCTTCCCATGTTCGTATAATTTGTTTCCTTTTCCCACTCCCTTAGCGAGAGAGCTTCTTGATTCTGTCCAATCGGCAGAATACAGCGGCATCTCATTTTTGGACGGGTTTGGTAGGGTTGGACGGGCCCTACTAACATTAGCTATGGTTCAGTTCGACATTCCAACCACCTGAAGAAGGCCGGAGCGTACAACGGTCGAAACGTTATGATAAATATGGCGACAAAGATGAGGACAATAGTCCGAATAATGTAAATAATATAGTTATGTTTAGTTACTTTGTGTTGATATTTAGTGTGTTTATTGGGTTCATCCCCTCTCCCCCTTATTTAATCACCCATAAATTTTTATATATGCATTTTATTATCATGAAATTTTTAATATCATGGGGTGCGTTTTCTGTAGGTCCTCCTGAGAGGATGTGGTATGATGGTGTATGGAGAATTGATTGGTGATGGACGAGTTCTTATGGTGAATGTGCAAATTGTAATGAGTGAATGGGTCGAGAATCGGATTAGCTGGGTATAAGATAGTTAGTGAAGACCAGCCTCACCCCTCTCCCTTTTTTTTGACCTTGTGCCAAAATTTTATTCTTATGCAATAAATCTAGGTGACGCTTTTACCATCCTTAGCAAGTCCCACTCAAATTACCACCTAAAAGTGTTGGAGGCCATCTATATTTTATGTTTAAATCGTTCTCTTTGTAAACAGAAGGACTTTATATTAGGCCTCCAACTAATTACCATTTAAATATTTTTTTCTCCTACCAATACACTTTGTCCATTGTTTATATATATATATATATATTATATAATTTACTCTATTTACCTCGATTTAGCTCTGTTGAGCGAGGTACGAAACCGGCTAGCAAACCCGTTTTTAATTATTAATTTTTATTATCATGAGTGGTAATAATAAAACTAATTTTGTCTGTTCATGGCAATCATAAAATTTTTGTATCACTAAACATATCTTTAAATATATTTTAAATATATATATATATATATATATATATATATATATATATATATATATAAATGAAGTCTAATTTTTTTTTGTTTTAGAAAGATAAAAAGAAATCTTATTTGGGGCCAATTAATTATGGAAGTGTAAAATGAGGAAGAGAGAAACAGAAAGAGGAACAGACAATGGAGAGATATATTATGACAGAATATAAGAACAAGTGTATACAGGAGAGTTAATATCTACCTATCTGTCTGTCTGTCTTTCCTCTCCTCTCCTCTTCTATAATATCCGTTATAATTTATAGCGGACAGCCAAGATAGACGTTTTGCTTTATTGATAATAGAAAAAAACGACTGTGAAATACTAATGGCAATGTTTTCTAATCACACCGGATTGTTGGCGGAACGGTTTTATCCAAATCAATTATCGAATCCATTGGCGTCATTCAACATTCCACGTGACAGCATTTAATCTGGAGACTTTAGTAAATTCCTAATAAGATGTTGTATTTGTTTAAATAGCTGCGTTGGACATGGAAGATGTGATCAGACCTGCAAACAAACTGTGAACCTATTTTTTCTTTATCATTTTGTCGGTGGTTAATGGCGTCGCTATATTGTGAGGCGGGAAATATTTATTGGACGGCCGAAAATCGAAACACTGTGTCACTGTCTTCTGCAATCTCACATGGCTATTTTCACTTACTTCCGGCAAATTAGCTGGAGAGAAAAAGACCAGCAAGGAAGCACAAAAAATAATGATCGATTAAATTTTCAAATTACACTACAATCGGTTGGATTTTTATTAAAGAAAATAAAATCTTTAAAACCTGTACGACATTTGTTTCGGTGATTAATATTTATTTTATACAAAGTTGATATAATTTTCAACGGCAAACAAAATTCCATAAACATTATACTTCAGTCCACATAGTTTTCTTGAAGCTTTTAATCTGCGTTAAATCATCGATATATGTCTCCGCCATAATTGAAGATTCAGAACAAATTGCTTATATTTTCAACCTTCTGTACATGAATTTTTAAATTGTAAACAACGCAATCATGTTTGGTTTGGAGAGAAAATTTCTCTAATGTGGTATATTTTCGTGAGTTACAGAATAACTGAAAAAATTTTGACCTCCGCTTTGATAGAAAAAACGCAAAGAGTATATAAACGGAAAGAAACAAATTATAGAAACTGTTTTACAATATGAGTTATGAAAAATAACAAAAACTACCGAAAGTCAATAAATAGAAATTAAAGTAATCGAAAAGTTTACATGAAATCGTCAAAAGTAACCAAGGCTAACAACAAATATAAAACAACTTTTAAAAATAATACTCAAAAATCGTAAGGACCCGTGACCGAAAAAAACAAAAAAGTATTTAAATAAACAAAGATAAAATGTTAAACAAGAAAAGATATTGAGAGAAATAATCTAATTTGATATTCAAATATTTAAATTTCGAACTATTTTTTTCTTGATATTTTTATTATATTCTAATCAGTACAAAATGATTCAATTTAATAACCGTACAAGTTTTACATTAACGGTCTGTATTGTGTATTAGAACATGTAAACAAAATCTCAATATCTTCTGTCAACTTTCCTGTTTTTGAGCTAAAAAAATACCCACAAGAGAAACGAGAAAAGTTTCAGCAAAATTGAACTGTGAACGCGTTAACAACCTCAGGAGATTTTTCTTTTCATCTGACCGTTACAATTCAAACGAAATTGAGTTCTGAATTGTTTGAATTGGGGCGAGTGAATATCAATCGACTGATTCGATCATCTTGCACAGAATTCATACGAATAAAGCACAGAAAATAAAGGAACTTTTTCAACGTTAATAATGGTCTTATAGAAGACCTTAACGTTGCCTATAATCGAAAATGCCTGACTTAAAGACGATTCATATAAAGTAGTTAACATCCTCTCGCTTTTATGAGGAAAGAGCTTAATGACACTTAACGTGTAGCACCATTTCTAACAGATTTTACAAGCTGCTTCCAGTGACTATTAAATATATTGATTTATTTCAAAATGGTGTTTCATATGATCAGAAAATAACTTTCAACGTATGTGATGATTTTGTCAATCACATTGCTCCTTTTGTTTTGTTACTTTTTATTTTAATTGTAATTGTTGATCATGGCTGTCGGTATGGAGATTTCATTTTAACATTTTTTTAAAAACTTTTTGCAGTTTTAATTCTATTTTTGTAAAACCATTATTTTTTCTCATTTTCATATTTTCTTAAACCAAAGTTTCTTAGTCCGAGTTATTCTCCTTAGTTCCATAGACTTTATAATGATATAGACTTGTTTTTTTTTTCGTAAAATATTAAATGGCGAAGCAAATACAGAGAATGTTACTAGTCGAAGCGTCATTTTCTGCGTAATTTCCACCTCTGACAATTGTTTTGCCTTTTAAACATTTTACAAATATCTTCTTTATCATTTTTTATCAATCGTTTATGATTAAAATTGATTGTATTTAACTGTCACTTTTGCAAATTGTTTGCAAATTACTGTTTACAAACTGCTGAAATTCCGTCGTTATTGTGAAATATAAGATGTATATAGTTGTGTAATTGATGCAATGATTTTGTATAAAGAAAATATTATTTACGGAATGTAAACTATATTCGTGCAGATGCGACAGTTAAATAATCTTGGTTGATTAACTTTCATTTAAATGATATTAAAGTAAAAACAAAAAATGGTTAAAATTGGAACTTCAGCTTAAACTTTCTTCCTGTAACTTCAGTGGGTCAAACTTACCCACATGCAAAGTAGGTTTTGGTTTCATTATTATCAACTTTAATTTAGGCAATTATTATTTTTAAAAATCTATAATAAAATTTTAATGTAGTTTCATTTTTTACAAGTAGTATCATTTAATTATGTTTAACATTTAATGAAGAGAAACTGTTGAACGTAATTTATTTCTCAATTAATTATTTACCTAATGTTCTGAATCTCATTGAAATTACGTTTCTGTCCGCCTTCATATTTAGAAGATAGCTACTTACAAGTGAAACACGGCCGCTCATTATCATTTGAAAATGAAACTTTGAATATTATCCTCGCTATTACTTAGTAGACTAGAAAGAGAGAATGAAAACCTACGCAGAAATGAACGAAGTAAGAAAAAGAAAGAATATCAAACATTGTTGTTTTATAAGAACAGAAAATAATTTACTCTGAAAAAAAATATATCCTCATTGACTTACGATAAAAATAGGATTACAAGAGTGAATCAATAAATCCACCATCTGATTTTATTGATATGAAATTTTCATTGCATAATGTTCGATCTCTGAATAATGAAGAAGTTGTGCATTGACAAAGAAGATTACGTTGAAAAATAAATATTTGCTGTGTGACTTAAATGCTTTTTTCATCATAAGGCCAAGTACACAAGTACATTCAAATGAAAATTATTTATATTGGTAGGCACATACATACGTTATTATTATTATTATTATTATTATTATTATTATTATTATTGTCATCAATGACATCACGTAGCTATTAGTAACAAATATTTTAAAATTCTTATTTACTGATATAAAACAGGACCATTTTTGGACTCTTCTCCCATGTCCTCATGAAGCTCCTACTTTGAAAAGGCCTTGAGCTGAATTTGGAACGAGAGGGCGTACTGTTAAATATCTTAGTAACATAAAATATTTGACTGTAGGGAAAAAAAATCAAACAATATTTTAAACTATGTCCTTCCAGGACGTAGTCGACCATGGTTCTATATAGATTCCTTTTCTTTTATTATCTGTCAATTGCCATCATTTCTTGGGGAAGATTGTGGAATGGTTTTCCGTTCCCTTTTGCACGATTTTGTTTTCAGAATTGATTCTCTCTTAGACTGGCTACAACGTAAAGACTCGGTATACCCTGCTATTTAACCCATAGCTACGAGGGTTAATGCTTTTCATAAGCGCATTGCGCAAAACTGAATATCACGGTCTCGGTGAAAGTTGAAGTCGGTTACCCTACACACACACACACACCTAGGATAACGACGATGGAATTTTAGGATTGGTTGCATTTGAAAAAAGCGGTATATGAAGTTTCAGGCTGACCGAATTTACTGTTGCGTTTCTGCTCCTACACTTTGAGCATTCTTTGATGATTACGAACGGAATTTTACAAAATTTGATTAAAAATATATTTAAGAAAATGTCGGCAATCAATATGTTTACTGTGCATTGAAAATAAGATTGAAAAGGTGTGCCATTGGTAAAGAAAATCATGCAAGTGTTCCTGACAGAAAATGGTGGTTTTAGTGTGGTAATCTTATCACGTGGACGAGTTAGTATTTCGCTATTTCGTATAGTGGGAAATATTTTTTTCTTAAATTAATGGGCTTGTACCCACTTTAACTTGAGTCTTTGAAAATTTCCTCGCTTTGCAAGGCGCTCAATTACGATTGGTTTCCAGCATGTCCCCAAACTGCACAAATAGCGATATATTTTTCGGTTATAAAATCCGAATATTACCCAGCCCGCCACCTCCGTTACCGTGGTTACATTATCTTATGAGGACATTATATTTAAATCTAACCCCGTTATACTTACCTGTTGCAACCATAGGTAACGCTTTGTCAATCGCAGTTTTCAGAAGACCAGCAATGTCTTCCATAAGCAACGGATTTATTCTGATCGCCCTCACCGATGTACTTGTTCTTTACATATGCATGCTGGAATTATTTTTACATTTGAAAGGTTATATGAATCATTGCAAACTTCTTTTTATCTTTATGAATATTTGGATTCGAAAAAGTTTCTTGATGTTTGATCATTGGTTACTTGTTCTGGTATCGATCGAGCGAACAATAGCGGTATTCCGTCCTAAGGAAGAAAGGGCAAAGCGCAAAATATCTGGCGGTAAGATTTGCTGTTTATATATGTCTTTGTTGATTTTCACTTTCTTCATTAATCTCCCCTACTTTTTCATGATTCTACTCTACGATCCGATTCTTATAAAATTTTACAATTTTATGAATAATTTTGACAAAATTCTCACCGGACTGGTTCCATTCATGATAATGTTGCTTCTGGACATCGTCATTTTGGTCAAACTCTGTTTAAAAAAAAGAAGAAAACTCAGGATGCGTAAGAGAAGAGAAGGATTTAATCAAAAATTGGGAATAGGGTTGCCAGTAAGCAACAGTGAGACCCGTGAAGAGAACGGGGAAATAGAAAAAAGGGAAACGATAAAAAGGGAAGATGCTCTCTATGATCACGAGTCTGTAAATCGTTCTCGTGTATTTGAAGGTACCATTCTGATATTGGCATTGAACATCGCCGCCATTTTGTTTGACACGCCATATTCAGTAGTGACTTTTCTTAAGACAAGCAATTTTGACATTGTGAATGCCACAATACTGTTAATCTTCACTCGCCATCTATTAAACTTTAGTTTCTACTTTTTCTGCTTTCGCTTTCGGCAGGAGTTTTCTAGGTTATTGTGTTGCCGTCGTCAGCATCCTTCAGCAATAGCTTTGCCATTAAAGACTACACCTTTACAGACAGTCGCAGGTAGGCTTGGTATATAAATCAAATGTCTTACTAAAAAGAATATAAATCTTATGTCTATTAAATTTATTAAACTTTTTCTTTTCTAGGGCGCTAATTATGCTTAGCAAATATGGTTGTTTATTATGTATAAACAAATTAACATTCATCTTGTGTAGTCCAAACTTTAAATTCACATTGTAATGATAATATAAGTCGTTTTCTTATAAGAAAAGATTCGGCATGCAATGACCAAGCAGCTTGTACTACTCCCGGTTGAAATTTATAAAATTTTTCTCTTTAAATTTAAAAAAAAATGTTTTCTCAAGTTCAGTAGCTGTTATCGCTCTTTCCGGTATCGAGGAGGAGTCTTTCCTAACCTTTTATTTCAAGTGGTGTGGAATGACAACATTATGATTATGTCATTATTTTCCCTTCGAATTACATGTGATATCTACTTTAGCTGTTGAAAGTCCCCGAGTAATGTTGTCTTTGTTATTTGGTAATTATCATCAAGGATATGAGGGAGAAAAGTACAAAAAATGAAGTGTATTTTAAGTAAAAGATTCTACAGTATTTTTAAAAGTGTCTTTATTTTATTTTGGGGGGTGCTAAATCTAATGCAGCGAAATGCAGCAAGGCATGTAAAGACAATGTGTTAATAACGTGTAATTTTTTTATATATGCATTCAAGATTACAAAGTATCATACTGTAGTTATTCTATTTATCGGTAGTTTCATAAGTTGAATGTAAATGGATTCAATAAACTACTATCTATTTATAACTATAGTCTGAGACCTCGTATTCTTGAAAGCGATTACACGTTGTCGTTACACGTTACTGTCACATGACTACCTGCATTCTGTCATACTGGATTTAGCTTTAAAAGATAACATAAAAAGATAAATCTACTACTTTAAATACATTTAATTGTCTTCTTGTTTCTCCCTCATACTTCTGGTGATGTTAGTCGAAAGCTTGGTCTACACAATATGAATTTTGACTGTTTTATGCACTAGAAATCCACACAGTATTTAGTATTAAAAAAAAAGATAACATTACACACACATTATTAAACCTTGCAGTGAGTATTTTTCCTTGTTGTGTATGCATACACCTTTTGTACAAGAAGACTATATTCCAGAACCTTCCTTCTGAAGAAACTTTTCCCGCCTTAGCCATTTTGATTTTCGTTTTGGCGCGGAACATTAACATTCTACTAGTCACTACATTATACAATCTGCCTACTGGCTAAGAACAGTCCTTACTTTTTCTGATACTCTCCACTGTTGAGACAAGATTATTTGTTATTCAAATAAAGTTTATATTTGTTTTCCACCAGACTCGTTTTGTCGTTTCCTCCTGGCTACCTATTTTTTTGCCTTTTTATGCACGTGTTGAATACAGTTATTTTTATTTTATTATTTTTTACTTTGTTAGTGGATTCAGTAGTCGTAAGTAGTGTCTGGCACAGGGCCACCTTTTCGTAGGCCAGCACTGCATGTTACTGGGTCCTCTACAGTATTGTTGAAGTTATCACTAAAACGTTTTGTCGCGATTTACAAACTCTACGTTCAATGTCGCAAACCGGTCTATGAAATTTTAATAACCTGATTTGTTTGGGGAAATACTTTAACAAAAACCTTACCTCACGGTTTAATATTTTTTTTTAAATTTAATTTAATTTTATAGGACTTCATGGCAAACAAAAATTTTAAGAAAATTTCTTTTTTTTCTTTTTAACAGTTCAATAAGTTCTTAAAATTTCTTACTCTTGAGCATGCAACATACAACTGGTCATACGTAAATATTTCTTTCTGGAGCCAAAGTGCAACATTTTGAAGCGTTTAGCGCTATGATTTGTTTATAATTCTCGCAAACGCAGGGCGAACTAGAAACTAAATTCTTGTATATGTAGAAACTTAAAGAAAAGATATACAAAAACAATATTGTATTTTCACTTAATAAATATTTGTTATTTTAATCATTAAATTGTTTTTAAAATACTGGTATGTTAAATAATAAAAGTTTTAATTTTTCTAAACAAATTAATGAAAAATTATTGTAATAAGCTACGCACCCTAGTCCATCCAACTTTATCAAGTACCCCTTACCTGTTTGCACTTCTTCCAAAAAATTTAGTTTCGGTTGGTCAATGTATAACTATTTTAGGGGGTGTGACGGACTAACGGAAGTCGCAGAATTTTATATATAGCTAGATAAACAACCGCTACATTTGCGAAACTTTATTAGCACACTAAGAAAAAAAAAGAAAGCTTAATAAACATTAAACGTCTATTCTTTCTTTCTTTTAAGAAGCCATATTTGATGAGTTGGAATCAAATATGGATCGGAATCCGACAGAATGATAAGATAAAGAACAAATAGGAAACGTTTAGCAATATGGAACTTTTACAAGAACTATTGCAAGAGTTATTGCTGATCGAATATACCGAATTTTGACAAATTAAAAATATTTTGACATAACTAAATAAAAACAACTCCATTGAATTAAAAAAAAAAAAACTGAGCATAAGCTACGGATGATTTTTGTGACGTACCTCGTAGAATTAATGTTTAATCAAGAAAATCTCAAACCTTTTATTCTTATTCGAATTTTTCCGTAACTCGTGGAATTAACGTCTAATCAAGAAAATATAAAACTTTTTATTCTTATTCGACATTTTACGTAACTCGAAGAATTAACATTTTATTTATTGGACGTTAATTCACAAGTTAGGTAAAAGTTCGAATAAGAATAAAAGGTTTTAGATTTTATTTATTTAACGTTTAATCAATAAAATCTAGAAACTTTTATTAAATCTATTAATAGGCATAATTTTAGTCTTAAACCGTTGTTCATGCACTATGATCGTCCTTTCTTGAAGCCAGGATAAACTCTGTTCTGATTATTTAAAAACTGTGAATTGCTAAAATGCTTTTTTCTATAAATAACGTTAATAAAATTTCTGTGTTTATAAAGTGTTTCTTTTATTGATGTTCTGCATAAGTATATAATCGTTTATTATTTACTAATGAAATGTTAATCCTTCCTGCCTTCAATATGCCCTGTGAGTATCATAAAATTTCGTCCGTTTTGTCCTCTCGGTCCGGATAAACTTCAGAGAATTTTGAAATTCTCTTTAGCAACAACAAACACCTGAAGAAGGTCGGAAAGGAAAACGGTGGAATTATTCTAATAGTAAGAAAAACTATGAGGATATTAGTCTGAATGTAAACAATGTAAAAAAAGTAATGAGTGGGATACTTCAACATTTGTATCAGATAATTTTTCTGAAAATTCGGTTCGCTTAGCGTATGTGCTATTTTGCTGTCCGTAGGGGATCCAAATATCCCTCCCGGCTAACAATTTGTTTTTGTTTTTTCGAACTGAAGGACACTTCACTTTTTCCATATTTCTTTTCTTTTTAGGTGCCTCCCGCAATGGGTAAATAACAAAATAGACCGGGTTCTATAACCTTGGATGACAAAAAAGAAATGGCAACCTATTTCAGGAAAAAATCTGCCTCGTCAGTCACGTATCGAAAGATACATGATCGCCTAAGCGTGTATCACGCATAGCACATAACTGAACTGAGTGTTAGGTTTGAGTAGTAGCCGTGTGTATGGCTACCTCCTGTCTAGAAAACTGCGGCTTACTTTCGCAGCATGAAAGAAAATATAGAGGTGAAGGGCGTGCAAGAATTAGGAACAAAAGCATTAATAATGACTTAGCTGCATTCCCTCTGCACTGTTCCTGCCATTTTGCCGTCGGGGTTTAAAACGTAAAATCTTTTCTCTTTGCGATTGATATTCTGCCCTGATCATTAGAATTCTTCTTTGTAGGCTTATTTTTTGTTAAATGAAGGCCTTCCACAGATTCATGGGCTGGCCCAAAGCGTGTTGGTAGGAGCGAATTCAACATGCTTGGGAGATTGTATCTCTTTTCCATTCATGGTTCCTCAAATGTGATTGTGTAACAAACTCAAGAGGAATCCGGCCTCGGCTCTCCGATTTCTCATCCCGACACGTTTTCCATTGAGCCAATCGCACATCAAAGCTTACAGCACACAAGCGGTCACCCATTCAGCTACTGACCAGGTTCGAAGTTGCTTAAATTCTGTGATCAGATGAGAATCAGATTTTCAATATTATATTTTTATATTAATGTTTGCCCAATGCAAGGCCCAAGAGCCAATCAAAGTAGAGGGTTCATTTGTTGTGTTATATAAGCGTTCGAAAAGGCCAATCAGTCACCCATCGATGTTGACCAGACTCAGCGTTGCTTAATTTCGGCAACCAGACGAAAACCGGTGTTTCAACGTCATATGACCGTAAGTCTAATCTGGATTATTAAGTCTACTTTCGCTTTTTTTTCTTTTTTTTTTTTTTCTTTACTTATCTGAACAGAGAGGAAGCAAAAAGCGCAATGTCACTATTAATAAATAACAGGCGAAACGAAACACCCGCAAATTGCCCGTTCCGATTTATTTATTGTCTCTTCACCTGCACTCTGACTTTCCATTGTTCCTTTTCTATTGATATTCATTAGAGGTGAGCATTTTTCATCTGCTATCTTTCTTTTCATTTTGAGATCAACGTTCCAGATTTTCTTTTCTCTGCTGATGTCAATTTTTTTTATTCTTTCTTTTCCATTCTAGGTTTGGGGTGCGTATACCTTAAATTTATTTTCTTTAGAGTGATTTTTTTTATATATATTTTATTTCATTTTACTTAGGTTTCGCTTACTCAAAATATTAACCAGTCCGTTTCGAATGATAAAATCAGTTGTAATTATTCATTTGGTTATTTATTATTAATCTGTTTGGGGTAAGGCAGAATAAAAAAAAAAAAAAAAAGGTGTAATTTATTCTTTTGGTCTTATTATATATGTCTCATTGCACACAGACAGACATAGACTGTCTCCATGTATAATTTCGACCGAAGAGATGTTAGCCTGATTAAAAGAAAAAAATAATTTACTAAGAAGAAAAGGCATTGAAAGTATACTGATCTCATAATTCTCTTTGGTCAACCGTCTCCATATTTGAACATCCTTTTCTCTAAATGAGAAACCCAAACCATAAACTCCCAGAAAAAACACATTGAATATATTCCTATTATTAACGTGCTCGTCCCTCTCTTCGTTAGTGCGCACGACCGTTACGTCCTGCCCCTACCTCATAAATAATGGATTACTTCGTTTTGATCGCGTGGAAAGAAGGGGAAAAACAATAGTAGGTTTCAGTGAGAAAATGAAAGAAAGAATGAAAGAAAGAAAGAAGGAAAGAAAGAAAGAAAGAGAAGATAAAAGTGGAGAGAAAGAGAATCAACTTAAGCTGATAAGAACAGATACTACACTCTGATCTTAGGCAGAAGACCAAGAAGAGTTGCCGACCGCGAAAAAATACACCATTTTTCAGACGTGCAGCATCGAACGACGGAAAGCGAGTAAGGCAATCGCCAAAAGTGCAGTTACCATAAATAAAATAACATCGTCAGTTGAATTATTTTAAAATTATTGTAAAGAGAAATGGCGGTAATACGGGGATTTGGCGAATAACTTATGAATGTTGAAAGCACACAGAGGATAGTTTATGTTAAAATTCTCTCTGGAATGCCCCCACTAGAAAAAAAACAAAACGGATTAATGAACAAATCTTAAACAAAGAACTTTCACTGCTCGTTGGACTTCAACCAAGATGTCTTCTATCATTCTGAATCCTGTTCTTTTTTTTATAGAGATTTCTCCTCATTAAAATCTCTTCATTCTCGTCCACTCGTATTTGGGATCAAATAGGGATTACAATCCGACAGAATAATAGAATACGGAACAAATAAGAAACGTATCATATATATATATATATATACATACTGTGCGATGACTAAATTGTCGTTTAAATTATGTAAAAATGAAAATACCACTGACGACATCTTATTTTAACAGATATGTTTACCGAAATTACAAAGATATCTTGAAATACTAAAGAGTAAATTTACTCATTAAAATAACCATCGACTTCAAACAACGACCTCCAGACGCCTTCGGAATCTCCTGCAACTCTTCTGGACGGTCTCCTTATTCAAGTTGGTAAATGCTACCTTAATCCTTGCCTTTAGTTCATCTTTAATGTTACAAGGAGTTTTGTTGGTCTCTCGCTCAACTGCCCCCCTCTCCACACACACATAATAATCAAGGGATTTGCAGTCTGGGGAGTTAGGTGGCCGGATGTAAGGGGTAATGTGGTTGCAAATATTGTCCAACAGCCATGATTGGGTTCTCCTGCTTGTTTAGCATGGTTCAAAGTCATGTAGCTAGACATAGGTTTTTCCATCAGTCATTCCTAATGATCTACAGAAGCGCACTATTTCCTCAAGTCACTTGATGTAAGCCTCCGTGATGAGTATAAAACCCTGACCAACAAATTGTGGAGTTCTTTTCGTATCAAAACGATGAGAGTGAGTTTTCCAAGCTGCCGTGAAGTTGTAATCACCATTAGACTCACCCAATTCTTTCCGAATCCTCTGCACTTTCCTCAGCTTGACACCCAAACACTCTAAAATGTTTGTACTGGAGCTTTCGACACGAATGCTAAGCAGTAGAGCATACCGTGTCCAAATTTCTGACGGTGTGAATTGCGTCATGGTGCTCTTTTTCTCACAGACGATGCCCAACGGATTCTACTATACACAGTAGTCGGCAAAATCAAAAACAAACAACGCGCATGCGCGAAATTAAAAATATAAAATGGCGACAATTTACCAATGGCACTCGGTATATATAAATTTTATTAAAAACGACTGACACGGTACTGCGGTTTATTTTTTTATTTAATTTTTCTTGTATTTTTATATTTTTTTCTTTTCTGGGGGAAAATTATTCTGGCTATACTTTTAAACATTATCAAGAATGATATTATTCTTACTTTTAACTGAATGTATCAAGATATATAGGAATGTTTTATTTTCCAAAAACGGCCAGCATATTGTTCAATGTTGATGTTCGTTTTTATTAATAATTATTTATCAATATATATATATATATATATATATATATATATATATATATATATATATATATATATAGTAGCTGGCCAGTCGCATTCGAGGATACCCATTTACTAGAGCAGTTAGCCAATTCCTATTGCAGACGCTCGCTCAGGCTCATTTGTGTTTGCTCAAAAAGCCACAGAACCCACCTGTGGTTTATACTGCAACTATGCTGAGCAGACCTTAGAGTTTCTGGGAAAGAGCGTATTATCTAGCGGGACCAAAAATTTGACCAAAGCCAGCACGTTCAAGCCTTCGGACACGATGACTTGTGACTTTGTGCTAGCACTGCTATCGACGGCCCTCAAGAGTTCCGTCTACCCAATTTCCCTCACAAGACCAGAGTCAACCCGTGGTATGGTTTTCAGACACTTTCCAAAGATGCCACCCGCTGGGATCGACCTCGATCCATTTTGATGTTTCCTTCCTTACAAATCGACCATCATGGGATTCTCGTGGTCAGAAAGCGAACGTTCTCTCTCTCTCTCTCTCTCTCTCTCTCTCTCTATATATATATATATATATATATATATATATATATATATATATTAAAGACATTTTATATTTAACGTTCTTTTTATAGATACAAGTATTTAAGTAAATGCTCTGTTTATAATAAACAGTATTAACATTTACCGGCCTGAATGTTTAAACATAAAAATGTCTTTAATAAATAAATTGCCGGACTTTTGGACTTGTTTATATATATATATATATATATATATATATATATATATATATATATATATATATATATGAAAATTTCTCCGATTTAATCGGTAGAAGACAATATTTATGAATAAAAATGACAATAGGAAAACTGGTAATTGCTGACGTATTTTCGTATTTTGCTTTGATAAAGTCCACATTGGACGAAACGCGTCAGCAATTACCAGTTTTCCTATTGTCATTTTTTTTATTATATATATATATATATATATATATATATATATATATATATATATATATATGGGACAAAATATAGTTTTAAGGTATTCTATAATGATGAGTTCTCGGTATCATTTATAGAGCGTATGTAAATACAAAATTGGATGTTGAGGTCAACATTGTCCTTTTCAGGCTTAAACGCAATTGGTGGCCTGACGATTGCGTGTAAGCATGTGTGTTAATCGGTTTTAATTTATTTTCGATTCTTTAGTCACCTTGAGCCGTATAATGGTTAGCAAGCTTGTCTCGCTAGTATGATCACCACGGAGTAGTGATCCTCACTGGGTGCCCCATACTTTCGGCTTTGTGCCACATCTAAGCTACGCTTGAAAAATCACTACATCCTTTGGCCACCTCGAGGCGGTGTAATGGTTAGCAAGCTTGTCTCGCTAGAACAATTACGACTGTGTAGTGAGTTTGAACCTCACTGGGTGCCCCATACTTTCGGCCTTGTGCCACATCTAAGCTACGCTTGGAAGTCTCTATTTTCGTTTCTTTAGATTTAACTTACTGAAATCATTTTGCAGCTATACCAACTTTAACCTAAATATGCACCCAATTGGGCCGATCGTTACGGAATCGTCTGTAATTACTCGAGACAGTCTCGAATTAGGTGTCTAATCAGCATACTTGACATTGGTCCAATGTTGGTCCAATGTTGGCCCAATTTTCTCTAGGCATGATAAGAAACTTTAACCTAAATAACTCTATCAGTAAACACAAATAGCGGCAACCGTCATGTAAATACAAGTTACCGTCAGAACTTGAAGGGATTTGACGCTTATCTAGAATTTGTTTTAGGGAAATTAAAAAAAAAAAAACACTAATCATAGAAGTACCGGAGCGGGTGTGACTTCTTGTCTCTCGAACGATAACCCTTAGCTTGTCAAGTGTCGATGACAGGAAGCTTCAATAACCACGTTGGTGGGCCACAGTCCTATCCATAGGTAAACACGTTTCCGCATGATTCATATATATTATATATATATATATATATATATATATATATATATATATATATATATATATATATATATATAAAGTTGAATAAAAATACACAAGATACGTCTGATTAATTTTTATTGTATTTTTCCAATTTTCGGATATGCTGTCGAATGTTGTGCTCGAAGTTGTGGATAAACTATCCGAAGTTCGGGTTGTATTGTTGTTTTGCTCAAGTACTTTCGACCGTCGAAGTCATTTTGAAGAACCAATGTGGTGACTGTATTGTAGGTAGAATTCCTTTGTTTACATCCTGTATTATTTGGAATGTTTATACACACACACACACACACTATATATATATATATATATATATATATATATATATATATATATATATATATATATATGTATGTATATATCAAGAATAGGATTGGTGTATACGGAATAAATTCAATAACCAAAAAAATACTATTCAATACAGAGTAGAGCAAATATAATTATTTATTCGAAAATTATTACATAAATATGTTGTAAATTGTCAACACATTCAACGCCATCACTTGATAAGACACCATTGGCTATTTTTTGTAATAATTTTATAACATGTTTATGTTGTAATTTTCGAATATATATATATATATATATATATATATATATATATATATATATATATATATATAACCAGCATCTAGAAAGGCAAACTGCAACAGGAAGATTGACATGTCAGCAATGTCGGAAGAAGCCATTTGAACTGAAGATATTTAAAATGCGTGAAAAAAATTAAGAAGTTTTGAGTGCAAGAGATGGACTTACTCGGTTATTGATGAGTTGACTTCCACCGTATATATATATATATATATATATATATATATATATATATATATATATATATATATATATATATATATATACAGTCCAAAACTAAGGGACAAAATTTTAAAACCTAATATTTGTTAGAAATAATAACTGTGAAAAGCTGAAATTTTGACAACTGGTAGTCGTTATCATCCATAATAACATACTAAAATTTGAATCATTTGCAAAGGATAGAAAAAGAGTTCAACACACTTATATGCGTACATATCTTCATCCATATATATATATATGTACATTTTATATCTATCTATCTATATATATATATATATATAGATAGATAGATAGATAGATAGATAGATAATATTAGTAGTAAATATACACATACATATGCAAAATATATATATATATATATATATATATATATATACATACACATACATATATATTTGTATAAAAAAAATTCCAAGAGGATAGAATCCAGGTAGAACTCAATGTCCAGGACAGAGTAAGGATATAATAAAAAGACTTAAACACTAATATTCTATGGTCATAATTTATTCAGTTGGAATCGTAAATACGATCCAATTCATCAGACCTACAATTTTTTTTCTTTTCATTATATATATATATATATATATATATATATATATATTAAAGAATATCACCAGCAAAGATTGCCAGAAAGAATACATTGGAGAAACCTTAAGAAGTTTGAATAAAATTTATATGATCGCAAAAGATTCATTTTTTTTTAAGAAGCAACGCATTAAACGTATTAGTTGCTTACCATAACCATAATTTTGACATAAAATGCGTATTAGTTGCTTACCATAACCATAATTTTGACATAAAAATGCCACTCTAATTAAAGGAGAAAATAACTCACTGAGATAAAAAAAAAAAAAAAGTTTAGAAAGTGCTTTCATCGCTCGTTCATCCACTGTAAATTTGCGTCCAGGATCTTAAAACGTTTCATCATTCTTGGCAGATCTTCTGTTACCACAATGTGAGATATTTAATAACAAAGATAGTGGAAAACAAAAAAGAAAAAGAACGTAAATGAAATTGGATAGATTATATACCTAAAACGCATTAAAAACCATTTTTTTTTCTAAATTTAAAGTTTTCCCTATTTTTCATTCGTGCGCTTGTGTAGTTGCATCAACCTAAACCAACCTACCCAGATGAAGTCCTAAGGGATGAAACACGTCACTCGATAAGTTTTCCAGTTGGTCATACATCTCTCCTTCAAAACTGTTCTTAATATATAAAATATATATATCGTTATCCCATACTCTCCCAACGGATTGATTCCGCTCGGTCACTGGCGTGTTTATGAAAAAATAAATACGCAAAAAATCGCGTTTCTCTCTGCCAAGCATCGATAGCCTAGGGGTTAGACACTCCGACTGGTACCAAATCGGCCGGGTTTCGGTCTAGGCTTGAAGCAATCGGATGTCGAGCTATACTGGAGTGCTGTGATACAGTCTGTCTGTGGATGACTCTATATGTATACAAGGACAAGTCGAAAACATGAACGTGACAATTTATTTTCGTAAATTTGACATGTTTCGCTAATTAGGCACACACTAAGGGATTGACATTAAAAATGCCTACTCAGATACACGCATATACACACAGACCTATGCCACAAAATATGAAAACGTGACATGTACTCGACTAATGAAAAAAAAACAGGATAGAATTTGAAATACCAAACAATCTCGACGTTCTACCTTATTCCCAAAAAAGCTCTGGTGAATCAACAATAAAATTAGAGAAACAATTCAAATTTATGAAGGTTTTCCTATTGCGTTCATTGAACAAAATCTTTTGGCCTGGAGATTGCATTTAAGCATGAAAGAGACTGTTGTCATTTGATGTTTAACTCACTCTCCACGTTTATGTTTATATATGCTCTCTATCCCTGATTCTGAGCACTTTAACTCATAAATATAGCATACTTCTATCTCCTAAGAAGGATGGAGCGAGAAGGTAAAAGTTCATAGTTTTAAAAAAAAAAACAGACATGTTTTCTTTTATGATTGGTCATTTTCACTGTCCGAAAAATATTGTATATTTCAATATATGTGCGAAAGATGTGTCCTGAAAAGAATCGGTGAGAAGTCCTCATGCAGAATTTCCCAAAATGCTTATGTAACTAGTAATAAATTATAGATTTATTATTGACACCTTCAGTTTAAGCAAAAGTCAAAATCATAAAATTATTGAGGAAATAAAACTTCAAATGAATCGTACAACCGTCAGATTTATAAAGAACGATTCCTTTTATATACTTTCCCGCCACCACAGTTTATTTCTTGCTTGAAGGCAATCTTGAAGATTACGCTCAAGCATGAAAAGTACTGTCCCCACTTGGTGTCGCCCGCAGAGTCCACTCAGTCAGCAATTACTAGTTTTCCTATTGTCATTTTTATTCATATATATATATATATATATATATATATATATATATATATATATATATATATTCATGAATTATTCATACAAAAGACAAATACAAAGGTTAATGATTTAATTATGAGAAATCCATCGTCGCAAACAATTCAAATAATATACAATAACCCCGAACCTGTTTATGAATGAAAACATCCTTGTTTCTATAATTTCCTGTTGCATGTAACAAGGATCATAAACAGGTTCGGAGTTATTGTATATTATTTGAATTGTTCAACCTCAATGGTTTATTTAATGCCGATAAAATTTTTATTGCTGCTAATATTTTTTGCTTCAAAAAACTATTTCTAGCAATATTTTTCCTTTCAAAAACTATTGCAGGTAATATTTTTTCAAAAAGTGTAGATGGTAATATTTTTCCAAAAATATATTGCAGGTAATATTTTTTTTCAAAAAAGTGTATATGGTAATATTTTTCCAAAAATATATTGCTGGTAATATTTTTTTTACGAAACTGTATTGCTGATAATATAATTCTTCCTTTAAAATTGTATCTCCGATAATAATTTTTTCTTGAAAACTATATTGCTGGTAATAACTTTTTCCTTCAAAAATGAATTGCTAGTAATATTTTTTTCTTCAACAATGTATTGCTGTTAATATGTTTTCCTTCATAAAAGTATTGCTGGTTAAAAAATTTTTCTTGAAAATGTATTTCTGGTAATAATTTCTCCTTCAAATTAGTATTGCTGGTATTAAAACCCATTTTTACATTTTCATAGTGTTTTGACCCCTGTTTGGGGGTCAACTATTTTCCCATAGCTGGTGTTACCAACCCGGGTCAGGGTGGACATGGAATCACCAGCAATTAAGAGATGCTTCTAAACTTTTCAAACCTGTATTCAGAGGCCTTGCTGTTGGACGTAGTTTAATTTCTTACCCAGGATGCGGATGTAGTTTATCGTCATACCGAGGACAGATCTGACGGGAACTGATGTTTCAACGTTATATGGCCGTAAGAACATTGTATACTGAGAAAAATTCACCCCCAATTATTAAGACCTTCACCTTCTATTAGGCACCTAAGAGTATAAAATCTAATAAAAATAGAATAAAATCAAAATTATTTTATCACCTTCATTCTTATATTTGATCCATCGCTTATCTTTACTGTTCGCGATATTATCAGCACGTCCCACCCTTTCGTTTGCTGAAATAAGGTATCTCCCTTCCCTAAGTCTCTACGCTTCTATTTTACGACTGGTCTATATCTGACATCTGTTGAATATATGCTGGAAAGGTGTTGAATGATTGACACAAATTATAAGAGGAACACACCGCTTGAGAAATACGCCCAAAAAACGTCCTTCTTCTATGTCGATAACCGAAGTTAAGCAATGTCGAGCCTGCTCAGTGCCTAGATGGGTAACCGCTTGGGAATACCAGGTACTGTAAACTTAGATGTGCTTGTTTAATGTGTGTGTTTAATGGATAATGGCACAGAATTGTTAATCGGATAGTAGAGTTCTAATTCTAGTTGTGTTTGTTATATTTACTTGGGAAAGGTATGAATCCACCTATTCTCCCCCCCCCAACTATTGTTTAATTAGTAACACAGTTACATCACTAAAGTCATTATTATCATACTTATTATAAAACCCAGGTGTGTGTGTGTGTGTGTGTTCGTTTATATATTGGATAGGATTTCCTACATTTTTCAACCGATTTCAATAAAACTTCACATGATTACGTAAAATTCCCTTACGGTGGTTCTGACAGCGCCAAAAATTGGAAAAAACACAATTGTTTTTGCACGAAATCAATTTGAAAACACGATTAAGAGGCATCGCTGTCAAGAATGAAAGGGGGACAACTCATATCGAGTTATACTTATTATAAAATCCCAGATTGTGTGTGTGTGTGTGTGTGTGTGTGTGTGTGTGTGTGTGTGTTCTTTTTATATGGGATTGGATTTCAACAAAACTTCACTTTTTCTTTTTTGGCAGGTAGTGTTTCTTATTGTCTTCCACACTTTTTTTTCTTTTATTTTACATTCAGAATGCTTTAAAAAATTCCATTTACAAGACAATTGTTTATAATAAAATTCTATTCAATCGGTAGACTCATAACGATTGAAAACAATGTTTTTGTTTGAGTTTGGTTTGACCAATTCGTAAAAAAAAGAAAAAAAAAGAAAAAAGAAACTAATTAAGACATGCGTGTCCGTCAACCTTAAACAATAATCTTTGTCAATTTTATTTTTCAGTCTTTATGATGGTCGATACTTGATCTATCTCTTACTGTTACATCCCCGGGCAACGCCGGGCTTTACTGCTAGTCTAATAATAAATAAATGAAACTGCGTACATAATATTTAGATTTCGGTAATAAATAACCATAGAAAAATACAACCAATCCAAAAATTCTTCAATGTTTCATGTTCCTTCTGAATGTGGGTATTCATCACACACGACAGCTTTTAGTGATACTTGTCTTTTTGTGTTTAATGTCCTTTGAGGTATCCTCTTGAAACACCCGTCCCGGGTATGACGATAAACTACGTCCAACAGCAAGGCTTCTGATCAGGAGGTTTTGAGGAGCGTAGAAACCACCTCTTAGTTGCTGTTGTTCCCAGGTTCACTCTGATCGGTGGTGGTAGCACTGAAGGATAACTATTTACCCAACTATGGGTAAATAGTTATCCTTCAGACTGGCGGCAAGATACTATGAAAGTGTAAAAATAGGTTTTAATACCAGAAATACTTTGTAAAAAAATTATTACCAGCAATACATTATTACCAGAAATACATTTTTTAAAAAAATATTACCAGTAATACATTTTTGAAAAAAAAAATATTTCCAGCAGTACATTTTTGAAGAAAAAATATTACCAGAAACAGATTTTTAAAGGAAAAAAATATATATTTCCAGCAATACATTTTTGGAAAAAAATATTTCCAGCAATACATTTTTAAGAAAAATATTACCAGAAACAGATTTTTGAAGGAAAAAAATATATTTCCAGCAATACATTTTTGGAAAAAAATATTTCCAGCAATACATTTTTTAAGAAAAAATATTACCAGAAACAGATTTTTGAAGGAAAAAAGATATTTCCAGCAATACATTTTTTAAGAAAAAATATTACCAGAAACAGATTTTTGAAGGAAAAAAAATATATTTCCAGCAATACATTTTTGGAAAAAAAATATTTCCAGCAATACATTTTTTTAAGAAAAAATATTTCCAGAAACAGATTTTTAAAGGAAAAAAGATATTTCCAGCAATAGATTTTTTTGAAAAAAAATATTACCAGCAATAAAAAATTTGTCGGTATAAAAAACCCATTGACGTTTATATGCCGTAAAACAAAACAAACCAAATCTTGAAAGACTGTCGTGATTGGCCCAAATCTACATGGTAAGAATTTCAGAGAAGTAGAAACATTACCTATGTCATAATTATAGAATATCGGGCGGCATTTAATCTAGCTCCAGCTGAGGGCACTTGATTGGGCCTTCATCACAATAAGTAAGGAGGAGTAGATGCGATAGGCATCAATATATCACGTGTCTTTTAGTTCCATACGAAGGGTTTACTCTTGAAGACAGATTTAAGCATTACTAAAATTGATCACATTCGATTGAGTTGCTTCTTTTATGCATCTCGTCCCTCCAAGACATGGGCGATCGTGACTTTCCACAACTTATTCTCTTTTGTAGCTCTTAGCAATGGTTGTCTTTCTACTTTCCCTCCCAGATTCTGTCCAACTATACATTTACACAACCTCGTTAGATAGATTACTCGCTGTTTTCCTCTGCTCCTCTTGCCTTCAATGTCCTTTGAGCATCAAATTCTCCGAGCCCGTTTTCCTCCTTATTTTTCCCCAGATGTTTCTACTCTCTTTCTTGTTCTTAGAACAAGCGTCCTTTTTATTTCCATTTTCTTTAAAAGTTTCTCAGCATCCTTCTGTAGAACTACATCTTGCCTTAAGCCTTCTCTTTGTCTGTAAGGGCATTCTTGGCGATCATGGATCTCCACAGCTTTCTGTCCTTTGTAGCTTTTAGAATGACTTTTTGATATCCTTCCTACTCTCCGTTCTGCCGACCATTTACAAAAGCTCGTTAGGAAGGTTATACACAGTTTTCTTTTGCTCCTCTGTCTTCAGTATATTCTGTGAGTGTCAAACTTTCAAAGCCGTCTTTCCACATTATATTCCCAAGAAATTTCAAGTCTCTTTGTGATTCTGAGAGTCCCTTTTGCTTCCATTTTCCATATTACTCATGTTCTCTCTATGGTATTCTCAGCATCCTTCTGTAGAAGCACATTTCTATGGCCTAAAGTTTATTCTTCATCTGTGTCCAGCACTCACCGCCATATATGAGAATTGATATTACATACCTGTTCAATACTGTTCCCTTTGTTTCCAATCATATTTCTCAAAAAGCTGGCGCACACATTCATGAACTTGTTTATCTTTTCGCGGGGTTCGTTATCGACATTCGATGATGGCGTTACAAGAAATTAATGACACGTATTCCGTGCCACATCACACTCAACAACTAGATAACAAACCACTCCCATTGAGACTTGTTTTTATTTATAAGATAGTTTTCTAAAATGATCATACATTCAGGGAGGATTGCTTAATTTCTGAAATCTTGCAAAAACTGTATTCTAAGATAGATAAGGCAAAGTGTCAGTTTTATCTCATTTCCGATGCTGTGAGTTTTCCACTCTGAACTTTGACCTGAAAAGTTTCTTTAATAACGTATGCCAGAATCAAATATCTTACTGCTGTTTCATATATATATATATATATATATATATATATATATATATATATATATATATATATATATATTTTAATTTAAATTTTGAGTTCTTCTACATTTTGTCAGCTCTTCAATACTTACAAGTTTTTTTCTATCTGAATTTCTGGCATGACGACTTTTATTATTTACAGTCGAACTAATGACCCCAAAACCCAGTCTACACTGCTATTTAACCCATAACTAGGGAGAAGAAGGATATTGATTCATGCTTTTCCTAAAGGAACACACACACGTCCATATATATATATATATATATATATATATATATATATATATACCAGGTGTAACAGCAAAATTGTCCAAAGCGTGTAAAAGCAAAATTGTCCATTTGTTAGATTAAGATTTAAACCGTTGTATCTTAGAAATGATTAAAGATATCTTACTGGAATTCTCTGAGGTTTTTATAACATTATTGGACTCTCTCTCTCTCTCTCTCTCTCTATATATATATATATATATATATATATATATATATATATATATATATATATGTATATATATATATGTGTGTGTGTGTGTGTGTGTGTGTGTGTGTGTGTGTTAAAACAACATGTAAAATCGCTACACAATTGCAGTCGTGTTTCGCCACATATCAATGCGTCTCCTCAGGTGATTGTAATTGAACGTAGGTCATATTCGATTGGTTGATCAGGGTAAAGCCACCACGCCATATAACCTTTTTTTTTTCGAAAAAAGAGAATGTATTTTGCTTTTGAAACCAAATTAATTCTTCATTCACCAGTAATTTACAATCGCCTGAGGAAACGCATTGATATGTGGCGAAAGACGACTGTAATTGTGTAGCGATTTTTACATGTTGTTTTAATATCCTAAAATAAATAATATTGCTCCCTTCTGTACTGAGCCCTGTTTTAAATTAAAGGTACGAACGTTAGAATTGTACTCTGTTCGTTCTCATCTTACCTGGATATATAGTGATGGACTCTCTTGTCGTATTCGACGTATGAAAGACAAGCAGCTCAGTTTCTATGAACGGACAGCCCAGACACCAGCACATATGATTTGATTGTAGTACGGAAGTATTTTTGCAGAACCAACCACACTTTTTGAAGGGCCGAATACAGAGATCTTGTGCACTACGTGCCACAAGGTCCCCAAACGACCCTCAACAGGTTTTGAATTCAGAGTTGTGCTGCTCCTGGACTAGTTACCATCCAAGGCTATTGTCCTGCTATTTATCCATAGCTGAAGGGAGAAGAGAATACCTTTCCCAATGGTAAGACGAAGATGTTTAGAAAGTATTTTAATCGTTAGAACATCCACAGTAAATTTGAGTCCAAATTCTTACAACGTTTCACTATTCTTGATAGATCTTCTATTATCAACATGTGAGATATTTAATAACAAAAGTGATGATGGAAACATTAAAAAAAAAAGAAAATGGGTCTAAATCAAATCGGCTAGATTATTTCCCCAAAATATATATTTAATAAACAAAAAAAAAAAAAGACATTTAAATTTAAAATTCTCAGCGTCTCGTCTCCATCATGCGCATGCGTATTCACATTAACGTAAACATTACTTTAGGCTGATCAAATCCTAAAGGACAAAACACGTCACACAAAATATTTTTGATTACGGCTATATCACGTTGAAATATCGGTTTTCGTACTATCACCGAAGTTAAGCAACGTCGAGCTTGGTCCTTTAGATGAGTGACCGCTTGGAAATACCTGGGGCTATAAGCCTGGATGTGCGGATGGTATATGATGATTATTCCCATCTCTTGTCCTATAAATCTACTTATATGTGTGGCCCGTGATAAAAATAAAAAAAAGTACAAACCAGTTACCAATTATATTGGGGTTGCTTGAAATTACTTTTCTTTTTTTTTTTTTTTTTTTTACACCAAAAGAAAGAATAGACTTTTGTTCTTTTATTGGTAACAAATAAATGTGAAATTTAAAAAAATAAAAATGAATAACGGCTTGGAATTGGAAATCAGATAGCCGAGTTCCAGTTCTAGTCGGGTTCGTTATATTAACTGACACGCAAATACATTTGGAAAAAGTATGAATCCAGCTATCCCCTCCCAGCTATGGTTCACTTAGTAAAATTGTATCAATGAAAATCATTATCTCCCAAATTTCTTACAATCTAAAAATCTTTTCTGTCTTTAAATAAAACGAAAAAGGCTGGTAAGCCGTAAAAAACAAATTAATCAACTTTTTTCCACTATCAGAATTTTTCCCTTAAAATTGTTTTTGATATAAAAAAGGATATATATAGTTTTCTGATATATATATATATATATATATATATATATATATATATATATATATATATATATATTCTGTTTATAGGTTATTTTGGTGTACAGGTCCAATTCGAGTCGGAGAAGCACATATTTTCTACGAAATTTCTAGAACATTCAGGCCGGTAAATGCAATTAATACTGTTTATTTAAAAAATGGAGCATTTACTTAAATAAATTGTATCTATTAAAAATAAAGTATAAACAGAAAACACATTAAATAATTTTCTGAGTTAATCCCTTCATAATATATATATATATATATATATATATATATATATATATATATACGAAAGTGTGAGTTTGTAAACAGTGACTACTACTGCTACTAATGCAATACTCTTCGATAAAACGAATCGAGTTCTCTCAGTCACTGGCGTATTTATCTAAAAATAAATACGCTTAAATTCACCTTCATCCCTGCGGTGCGCCAACGGCTTAGGGGTAGATCCTCCGGCTGACGCCAATTCAGTCCGTTTTCGATCCTAGTTAGAGGCAATCGGACGTCTAGCCACACTGATGAGCTGTGATACAGCGAAACAGTCTATCTGTCGATGACAATATATATATATAGATAGATAGATAGAGCGAGCACGCACTTCCTACAGATAATGCATGCAGATCCTCGGCATATGCGCCAGAAAGCGAAATTTTATTCCCACGCAGTGTATTAAAATATACCCCCCACCGCCCAATGGTCCTTACGGTTGAGGGTGGAAATGTCTTTCTACAGATTCCTTTTCCTTTATTATCTGTGAATTACCATGTAAATATGGTGGAGTGGTTTACCGTAGCCTTCAGCATATTTTGATATTCACAGTTCTTCTCTTAGACTATTTGCCACCAATTCACTTCTATCTTACTGTTTAACCCATAACTGTATGGAGAAGAAATTATGGATTCATGTCCTTCCAAAATGCATTAGTACGAAAATGAAGACTACAGTCTAGACTGGAATTTGAACTCAGCCTGCCAAGTTCACAACGATATCCGATATCCGTGATACCAAAGGCATATTCAATCCACTTTTTAGTTTCGTGATACATATATATGCGCGTCTCTTCCAACAACCATCGAACCTGAGCTCCATTTTTAAATCCGTCTGTTTTACCGCTTCTTATCCTCTTCACACAGATTATTTTTTTTCTTGAGGGATGCAGGGTCGATCC